>JAWPHD010005785.1:0-156104 GCA_037043455.1 Cyrtodaria siliqua | reverse complement strand
ATACATCCACCACATTTTAGTCCATTATTATTTTGCATGCGCGTTTTTTAAGACGAAAAGTTCTATTAAGATTCATTTGAGATGTGCCTCCCCAAATTATATTACAATAGTCTATGTGGGGTTGAATGTATGATTTGTAAAACTGAGTTCTGTGCTCGGTAGATACATATTCTTTGATTCTTAATAGAAGCCATTTATTTGATGTAATTTATTTGCATATTTTATCTATGTGGATTGACCAAGTCAAGTTATTGTCTACAAAAACTCCAAGAATTTTGTCATTTGCAATTGTATTTAAATTATCACAGTTTAAATTTAAAGTTAGATTTTTTTCAAAAGTCAAACTGTCTCTTTTTTGATGAGTAGTAGTTATTAACATTACTTTAGTTTTTGTGGTATTTATAAGCATGCTATTACATTTGCACCAGTTTGATAAACTATCTAGGGCTGTTTGTAAATTACTTTCAATTGTTTGGCGAGAATCTCCAATGTCATATAGGGTAGTGTCATCTGCATAAAGGTATGTGCTTACCAAGTCAGTATAGAGTGGTAAATCATTAATAAACATTAAGAATAGTAGTGGACCCAAAAGTTCGCCCTGTGGCACACCATTAACTATACAATTTTCCTCAGAAGTAATGTTGTTAACAGATACCTTTTGCTTTCTATTGAGTAGATAGGAAGAAAACCACAAAAGTGTATCACCAGAAAGTTTGTAGTGCTTCATTTTTTTTTAACAACAGTGTGTGATCAACAAGATCGAAAGCTTTTTTGAAATCGACCATTACAACTCCAATCAAAGATCCATTATTTATAGCTTCGAGCCATTTACCAATCATTCCTACTAAAGCAATTTCACAAGAATGGTTGGGCCTAAAACCAGACTGAGTTTTGTGTAGTAAGTTATAATATATAAGGAAATTCATTAATGAATCATGTACATGTTTCTTTAGTACTTTTGAGAGATTTCGTAGGATTGAGATGGGTCTGTAGTTATTGACATCATCTTTAGAACCACCCTTGTGAAGAGATGTCACTTTGCCTTCCTTCCATTTATCAGGAAAAATGGAGTTTTTTATACTTTGGTTGCAAATGTAGGTGACACAATCTGCAATAGGTGCTGCTATTTTAAGCAAACGTGGTCCAATATTATCACATCCTGTGGCCTTTGTAACGTCAATATTTTTTTAAGAATTTTTCAATTGTTTCCTTGGAAATTTCAGGAATTGAAAAGTAGGTTTCAGAAGAAATTTTGCTATCACAGAATGATTTAAGCTTGTCAAATTCTGAGATGTTAATTGGTTCTTTTATATTTGAAGCCACAGAAACTAAAAAATTATTAAATTCATTCGCAACATCACTGCCATCTTCAAATTCATTTTCGCCAATTTTTAAAGATGAAATAGTTGCATTACATTTATTTTTATTTATTCCTATTTTCTTAAATAGTTTCCACACACTGCCTGGATTATTATTATTTTCATTTATCATTGATGTATACTGTGCTTTTTTAGATTGCTTTATTAATTTAACAACCTTATTTCGCCAAATCTTGTATTGAGCTTCATCATTTAGAGATTTGTATCTGTCCCTAGTCTTAATAGCTTCAATAATATCAGGAGTTATCCATTTTGGTTGATGCTTATACTTGACTCTATGAGTTTTTAGTGGCAGATGTTTATCTACAATATCCATAAACATAGATGACCAAGTCTCTACGGTTTCGTTTGTGTCATCAAACACCTTGATGACATCCCATGGTGCAGATTGCAAATCATTTATAAAATCATGTTCAATAAAATGTTTATATGACCTATATGATATTTAGTGATGCGAACATTTAAGTAATGTACATCTAGTTTTACGTGTAAGAAATACAGGAAAGTGGTCACTTAATCCTATTTGTGGAACATTTATAGAACTAATATTTTCCTTCACATTGCAGTATATATGGTCTATTAGTGTTTGCGAAAGTGCTTTTCTTCTAGTAACAGTATTAATTTGTTGATAAATGCCAAATGGTTCCATAAATTCTAACCTTGCCTTTTTTGTCTGTTCATTTAGTAAATCCCTATTAAAATCACCTAACAAATAAATTTTCTTTTGTTACTCGAGTACTTTTTCTATGAAGTTTTCAAAATGTTCATTCCATTTAACTGTTTCATTCGGATGCCGGTATATCATACCCACCAAAAAACTCTTTGAATTCTTTGGAAATACTTCTAGCCATAAACACTCTATTTCGTTCTTCTCTAAATCACATCTTCTCTCTACCTTCACCCCATTTTTAACATAAATAATAATTCCACCACCTTGTTCCTTTCGCTCCCTTGTTATTATTCTGTCTTTTCTAAAGAGTTGAAAATTATCTAACTGAAAACAATTGTCAAGGTGGAAATATTTTAATTTAGTTTCACTTAATCCAAAAATATGAATATCATTTTTAGTATTGTTCAACATAAGCTCTATTTGGTCAAATTTATTTTGTATACCTTGAATATTTATGTGACCAATTTTTAAACCTTTATCTGATAACCCTAAATCAAGAGAATGTTGGCTGGGGTTCATGGAAAAACTAGTATCAGCATGCAAAATTTCATTTTGTGTTATATCACTGTATACAGTATTAATATATGATATTGTTTGTCCCCTTATTTCCATAAGAAGAGTCTCTAAAAAAAGTTGATCATTTATTTCAAATTGAATTTCATTATTAGGAACACTACTTAGGTTATCATTGTGATAGACAAATACAGAATATTGTTTTTTTATTTCCTCAGTTTTTGCATTTATCATATTTAAATAATCAATGTCAGTAAGTAATGAGTTATTAAATTTCCACAGTCCTTTACCATGCTCTATATTGTTAAGATTAACGCTAAGACCCACAATTGAATGATCGGATTTATAGCTTGTTTCAATTTCAGTTTTTCGAATATGAGGTAATAGATCTTCCGTGACAAGAAAAAGGTCTAGTCGAGCTTGTTGCAAGGGCTTTGTACGTCGCCATGTGAATCTCTTTATCTGTGGGTTATTTTCTCTATATGGGTATTTAAAGCTGTTTTTCATTCATAATTTGTAAAAGAGTATCTCTAGCCTTTTTATTATTAGTTGTTTTGTAATTGTAATAGTCCACCTGGTTTTTTTGAACAAGATTAAAGTCCCCACATATCAGATAAGTATCGTTCCCAATATGTTCAACTATTTTAAAAATATTTTCATAAAAATCAGGTTGGTCCGTATTTGGTCCATATAATGAAACTAGTGTAAAACGTTTTGATTCGAGTGTTATTTCTAGGGCTAAAAAATTACCGTCTTCATCTTTTAGTTCATTATGCACTTTATATTCTACATTTTTACTAAATAAAATTGCTACTCCTCTGGAATTTGATTTGGCAAAACTAAAATAACAATTGCTATTATTCCATTGTGAATATATAAACTTCTGTTGATCTTCTGTAAAATGAGTATCCTGTAGGCAGTATATATGGTATTATTTCTCTTTTAAAAACTTAAAAACATCAAATCGTTTTTGATTACCATTTAAGCCACGGCAATTTAGAGATAATATTTTTATATCATTCATAATACATAAGTGGGAAGGGAGATAACCATGACTGCCATATCCTGAACTGGCCAGTTAACAGTCTGCATGCTGCAAGGGGGTTGGGGGGTTGTGTGTGTGTGTGTGTGGGGGGGGGGGGGTGGTTATAGTTATTTTCTTACCCTAAAAACTACATTTAGGGATTCACAAACCTTTGGGGAACCGTTTAAAAACAAGACGAAATATATATATATCTTTATACCTAATAACCCGTCCGTCGGATGGGGACGTAAACCGGGCGGTCCCGTGTATCGGTCTATCCTCCGAGCACGTTAAAGAACCATAGGAATCTATTCGATAATAAGAGTAGGGCAGGTTCCCGGATTCCTGTGTATACTTCCCCTCTCTCTGGGGCGGCTCTAAATAACCTATACTGTGTTGATGAGCCGTTAAACAACATTCAATTCAATTATACCTAATATGGAAAACGACAATAAGCGATAATCTAAAAAAAATTTTTTATTGAACTATTCCAGAAATCAGCAGTTTTAGTATTTTATTTTTACTCTTTTTTACATTTTTTGCCAAAAGACCCATATTTATCCCTTCGTTTATTTATTATTTCATTGACATATATCAATACACTTAAATGGTTAAACCGGGCGGTCCCGTGTATCGGTCTATCCTCCGAGCACGTTAAAGAACCATAGGAATCTATTCGATAATAAGAGTAGGGCAGGTTCCCGGATTCCTGTGTATACTTCCCCTCTCTCTGGGGCGGCTCTAAATAACCTATACTGTGTTGATGAGCCGTTAAACAACATTCAATTCAATTATACCTAATATGGAAAACGACAATAAGCGATAATCTAAAAAAAATTTTTTTATTGAACTATTCCAGAAATCAGCAGTTTTAGTATTTTATTTTCACTTTTTTTTACATTTTTTGCCAAAAGACCCATATTTATCCCTTCGTTTATTTATTATTTCATTGACATATATCAATACACTTAAATGGTTAAATAAAATAATTAATAAGCATTTAAAATATATATTTTATTGAATTATTCCAGAAATTAACTGTTTTAGTTAATTTTCCAACATTTTGACCAAAAAAGAAATACATTTAGAATTCATGAACCCTTGTGGACTCTTTTAAAAATAAGCCGAAATGTATAATATAGTATATACCTAATATGGTTAAAGAAAATAAAGAGATATGTTAAAGGATTTTATTTTTTTTAACTATTCCAGAAAGTAGCTGTTTTAGTGTTTTGTTTACTCCTTTTTCCATATTTTTTGCCAAAATACCCACATATATATGTATCCCTTTTTATTTATTATTTCATACAAATATATTATTACACTTAAATGGGTAAATAAAATAAAGAATAGCATTTTAAAATATATGTTTTGTATTGAATTATACCAGAAATCAGCAGTTTTAGTTGTTTTTCCAGCATTTTTACCCAAACAAACAATACATTTAAAATAAAATTTGTTTATTGAACTATTCCAGAATTTAGCAGTTTTAGTGTTTTTTTAGTATTTTTTCCATATTCTTTTGCCAAAAGACCGATATTTATCCCCTTATGTATTTATTATTTCATAGGAATATATCATTACACTTAAATGGGTCAATAAAATAATGAATAAACATTTAACAAATATGTTTTTTTAATTATTTAAAAAATCAACAGTTTTTTTATTTGTCGAACGTTTTGACCCCGAAAAATACATTTAGGGATTCACAAAACATTGGGGACCCCTTTAAAAATATGGAGAAATATAAAACACACTTATGAGGAAAGATTGGGGAAAACTCTCTCTCTCTCTCTCTCTCTCTCTCTCTCTCTCTCTCTCTCATATGTTGTGTTCACTATTCATCACTCTCTCTCTAAATGTATTATTTGCCATTGTAATTATTGTAATTTATTTCACTCAGCCATACGCATTTGCAATTTCAAGATGTTAACTGGGAAGGGTTTAAACTAATGTTGGTAGAACTTGTTACCCGACCCATTTGTCATAATAATATTTCTATTGTATATATGTGGATAACATTCTGTATGTAACACATTATTGGCAATAAAATATGTTTAAATCATGAGGAAAGTTTGGTGCTTTTGTCTAGATTGGGTCCTAAAACATGGGTTTTGGTCCCTATAGAAAAGGGTTAAACTAGCCTGAGTCCGTCGGGTTTCTAATGTTGACCATTTTAGTTCAGTAAGCATTTCTCTAACGTGACTTGAATTGCGCCATCATCTACACGACCATCTCGCTGCAGTTCTTTGGACTTTTTACTCTCATGTAATGACATTTAGAAACATTAAACGCCATGAGTCAATCTTGCTCCTAAAGAAATAGCTTGTCAAGATCTTCTTACAGGATCTGACAATCGGTCGGACAGGTAATTTTCCTGTAGAGTACACATCGTCAGCAAATAAACGGTCCGACTTTATGCTGTTAGGGAGGTCGTTGATAAACAGTAAAAAGAGCACCGGTCCTAGGATTAGTCGTTGGGTTATGGTCAACGATGACAATTCAACGTACAGCTGTAGATGTATAAGCTTGTTCACTAACTATTTTCATCTTTGCATAGATCATCAAGTAAACTATTCAGGGCCATTTTTGGCCCTCTTGTTTGCAGCACATACATATTAATACATTTGTTATTAGGTCTGTGTTTACAGCAGAGCATGGACGCTTGTTTTTTTTCACTTAAATTCCACCAAATGTGTACAGCAAGCAGAGCCTCTTGTTTAAAAGTTGCGCACCCCTAATTCTCAAATCTGTTCTCGTCCCTGCGCGGCATAATTGGTGCTTTTTTGTATTATTCCCATGCTATGTGGCAAGCCTGTCACCAGCTGTTTGCAAAAGCGGAAGCGATTTGCTTTCAATACCATAGTTCCATATTACGCATGCGTAATACTTACTTCTCGTGTGCGCCATCCAAAATGTCGGACCAGGTACTGATTTGTCGAGATTGTGATTCAATAAGTTGTCGTTTATTCGCGTGACATTACTATATCTTATATTTTTTCTTTCTTTTACAGTTCAACGAAAATGAAACAAGCCCAAGAACCCTGTAAGTACCTTCACATGTTTCTGATTAACACATAATTTCTGGTGTAAACAAAAGGAAAACGTGTTGATTTCTCATGATTTTTTGAAATCCGGCTCTTTCGTTTTCAATTTGAAAGCAACTGATAGATATGTAAATGTTTTATTTATCAGCTACGTCGGGAACCTGGACCCCTCCGTCACAGAAGGGCTGATCATGACCCTGTTTGGGCAGATAGGACCGTGTAAGAGTTGTAAAATCATACTTGAGGTGAGTTTGTTCGATAGTTACCTCCCTTTTTCTTGGAAAGGAAGCTTGTCAACAATGGGCACAATTTCATTGACATTAACTGACGCACACATATACTTTAAATAACAATCTACAAAACAGAATACATTGTATTGGAGATCTTTTCTCTGTGAAAATACATCAATTTTTGTGTAGAGAATAATGTATGGCAGTAGCGATTTTGTCACAAGTTTTCCGTTTTCTTTCCCCATGAATACTAAACCGTACTATATATCTATCTATTCATCCTACTGCGAGTAGCTGTAATACTAACAGGCTGTTATACAGGCCATAAGACTCTATAAGTTCACTATTAGGTAAAGGTAACTTATCTAAGAGTGGTGCTCCAAACTAGCCATCATTCTGGATATGTCTGTGTAGGTCCGTACTGTATGTTTGGTTGTATTTTTATGAGAATGACCCCTGTGTGTATTTACCCGACGACGACCAGCTCGCCAGTAATATCATAGAATGTCCGTGGTCATATCACTATCAGGCTCGATTCTAAGGTACTTCTTGATTGACTTCCTGGGAATAACCAGAACTAAGCAATGCAGATAAAGTGTCTTGCTCAGGGACACAACGCATATAGTTATGGCGGGGATTGAACCCACGACGTTTGGATCATGGGTCCAACGCACTACCACTAGACCACAGCGCTCCACTTATATAGTATATAGTCGGTCATTGCACTAAAGTGGTGGGGTTTGGTAAGACTTTTGCTGTGGTCCCAGACGTTGTGTAAGGTGTTGTTCTGCTCAACAAAGGGACACTGTCCATAAGTAAGCAGATATTGAGCATAGCCAAATAACTGTCTGATTTTTATTCAGTGAAATGTCTACATAAAAACATTAGCATAGACCCAGATGAGCCTGTAGTAATACCTTCGTGAGTTTAAAAAAAATTAGTTTTATTTATTAATTGTAAATAATGTGGGACCCACTTTATTTACATTTTCTGTTAATCACATGACATCCATTAGAGGATTAGCTTTTATATATTGTATCTCTTACGCAATACGTCTGGCCCGGTTAGCTCAGTCGGTAGCGATGCTGTTCTAGTATTACGTGCAAGTGTAATTTTAATGGGTAACGAGTTCAGTCCCATGAAATGATTATTCTTTTTTTTTTTTATCGCTATTCCGTCAATCTTGGTTTTATTTAGTAAATATTTAATAATGGTTGGTGTGTTATGTTTGTCAACGCAATTGTTTTATAGACATTGTCCCTTTAATATTCGAACTACATTTAGGTTCAAGAGATATTTACAGGGCTTCCACTAATGGGCGTACGGCCGTAAATTACGTCCAAAAATCGTAGTTGTACGGCGAAAATTAACATCAAAGGCGTACAGTGTACTTCCAAAAACTTCAAAGTACGCCGCGATCGTTTACTACGGACGTCTCATAATCTGTAAATTACCGATTATAGCCCCGCCCATCTAATCTAATTTCATTTGAGACTGCCGACGTAACAAGTTGTAAAGCAATTAAAACTCAGTGGAGCCTGTAATTGACAGGTAAATCCGGTTTTGTCCAGTTTGTATCAAGGGTCACACGCATGACTGGTGAGAGGAGAGCGTGTTAATTAGATAATTGGCCTAGCTGCGCATTTCACAAAATGAACGCCAAATTTCTTAATTTATATTTATTAACCACAAAGTTGAAACTCCTTACACAAACAGATTATACTTTTAAGGCTATTTCTTTTATATCTTTGTGTCATTTTTCTATGTATTTATCGAAGTTACAAATAGAAACGAAGTACGACAAACAATATTTAATAATCTCTAACCTAGGGGAGAGAACTCTTCGCAAATGGAGACTAAACACGGAAGTGAAATTATCACTGGCAAAAACAATTGATTGCTTTAATAATAAATTAAAGAATCTGTTACATTTATTCCTACACTTGACAGTGTTACATACCTTCCATTAATGTATGCCAATTTAAAAGCTTTCCTGGACTGATAAATTGAAAACTGTTTGCAAAATGTAATTTACTGTATAAAACTTGTGGGTGGGGTATGGCACGCAAAGGGAAATAAAGTATTTTTAGTTTGAAACCGTTTATATAATGAGGTCATCAAATATTTTCTTTTATAAACATATAGATGATTATAATTATCCTTTTTTTCTTTTTAACAATTTAGATGTGTTGTTTCCCTCACTACCACGTGGAATCACTGACTCAAAGATGCCATGCCCAAGCACTGGAACTTCCTAAATTTTGCCCATGAACTTCCAAATTTGATACACAGGAAGTTCGAACTTCCTAAATTTGAATCTTAGTGGAAGCCCTGTATTTATAAGGCATGTTTCTTGGTCTTCTAGCTTTGAATTCCTGGAGACACGGCTGAAAATCATCTTCAAACTTCCATAATGTTTACATGTTATACATTTTTTTATTGGGAGGCGAAGTAGGCACTTCCGTGGTCACGCTTTGACAAATTTACGATCTGATTTGAGGATTAGAGGAACTGCTCAGAATCACTCAATGCGGGACTGACATATGTATTGTTTTGATAGAGACGATGACACACTTACATTGCTATGATCGCCTGACGATCATTTTGGAAAGAAGTTAATGATGCATTTGTTCTTGGTCTTGATAAAACAGATTTGTATTCAAAGTTACGGTAGGTAACATTCCACTAATTGACGGTCGCGCTAAGTATCTGACATAGTGCTTCACTCAAGTAACCTGGTCGAAAATGCTCTGCCTTAAAGTTGTTAAAACTGGTAAAAAAAGTATTATTGTTTATAACAGCTGACATGTTACGAGGGGGGAAACTTTTTGCAAAGGGGAAAAAAAGAAGAATTTTAGGGAAAATATCATGCTTATTTTGTGGGGGGAAGTTATATAAACAGTGTCCCCCCACCCCACACACACACACTTCAATGGACATTTTTAATTTTTGTGGGGGGCAAACAAACTATTGTTGTTTAACAATGTAGTACTGTATGGTAATCACATTTCAGTGTGCCAGTGTGCATATTATCTATTTATCGCACAGTTTCATGGTAATCATATAAAATATGAAATAATAAAACACTTAATGATAACATGGGAGGGCTGGCTTGGCGCAGTCGGTAGCGCGGTGGATTTGTAACCGGAGGCCCCGGGTTCAATCCTTCGTGGTGCCACTGAGTTCCGTCGGTGTGTTCTTGGGCAAGACACTTTCCCTTAGCCTCGTCTGTCGGATGGGGACGTAAACCGGGCGGTCCCGTGAACCGGTCTACCCTCCGAGCACGTAAAAGAACCATAGGAATCTATTCGATAATAAGAGTAAGGCAGGTTCCCGGATTCCTATGTATCCTTCCCCTCTCTCTGGGGCGGTTCTAAATAACCTATACTGTGTTGATGAGCTGTTAAACAACATTCATTCATTCATTCTTTAATGATAACATGAACTTTGTTTTTATTTAACATTCATCTGGGCGGGACGTTCTGAAATGTTTACAACGAAGGGTAAACGTGTTGTTTCTCGCATTGGTCGCATTTCATTCCACCGTTTTCAAACAAAATCCAAGTGAAATTAGTTAACTACTTTGAACTGAACCCTATAAATCTCTTCTTTACCGGCTCAGCAACCGATTCATCGTTTTAATCAGTGTCGGGGAGGCTTCGACATTTGAAACTTGTCAATGATTAATCATTCAGTAACGGATGTTAAACAGTTGAATGGTTTACGAGTCGCAATATGTCATTAGTTTTGGGCTAGTTAAAAAAATGTGGCCTAGTCTGCTATATCGTACTCAAAGGTACGAAACTTATGTACGAAACAAGCATGGGTGATTCTGTGCAAGTGTGAAAAAATAGTTGCAATGGAAGTTAATGAACTTGAACTTGCGTCCACATGGATGCGCTGGGACAATTTTTAAGGGTCATTTGAGGAAAATCGCAGCAAAAATGCAGGATTCCTGTATCAAGGAAAAACGTGATATAAAGAAAAGGGGCCTGATTAAGGATGGTTAAAAGTTGGCGGGTGATTTATAGCTCTTCCTTTTTTGTTGTATTGAGGACTGCTAAAAGTAGCCAGTCAGCTAAGGCCTAAAAAAAGAATAGTCTTATTTCCTGTAACTCAAATTTCATGCTCAAAAAGACTCGGGTTGGTAGGTTGGATTTTTTTTTTTTTTTTTTAAGACCTCAAATCATATGTCAATACCAGTGTGTTTCAAATTATATATAACACCAGATTTAAAGACTTTAAGTTGACTGTTGCATAAAACAAGTCTTTTGGTTGTGTTTCTTTGGTACACATAGATACAGGATCCTGGGAAAACTCCCAAATTCCTACCCGAAATCGTCTTCGTGTAGCTGTCGAGTGCATTGCAGTCTACAGTAGCTTATGTAAACAATAAGCGATATTCGCAATAGGTCGATCTGCTTCTGGCAAGTGCTCTCAATTTTGATTGGAAGTTTAAAAATAGAGGTATCACGTGATATGTATTCCGGGGAAACCCCTTCCTAAAAATTGTATATTTTCATCCATTGAAATCTTCCGAATCGTAGAACATCCATAATCTATCTTAGTTTTAAAATAATATTTAAACTTCGAAATTTCAAACATAATATTTGTAAGAATCAAGCTTATGGCTAGGCGAAATATGCTTTGAAAAACAACATAATGAAAATATTGAATGCAAATGGCTGACATATTGTGTAATCCACGAATGTGGGTCGCAGGTAAACGTGTATAACACAATATTCAATCAATTTTGAATTTATTTCTTCGTAACAATTAAATTAAAACATTTATCTATAAGATTTATGTAAGTTTTTGACATAGCGGTAGTATGGTTGATTCTGATGAGAAAATTGAACTTCAAATCAACAACTTTCAATGCCAAAAAGACGTATGCGTTGAAAATCTAAAATGGAAACGGTCATTGCTAAGGGGTGGGAGGGGGGTGGGTTTACAGCTATAAAAAAATGAAATTACCGTTGTAAAAAAATGCGGTCGGTGGGGGGAGGGGTGTGTACAAATCACGGTCGGTCGGGTTACAGGAAACAAACAATTTCTTTGTTTAGGCCTAACCATTGTTGGAGGGCTAACAGTGATGTTGTTACCTGGGACGCATAATATTTACTGGGGGCTCACAAATAAAAAAAATGTGCGTTTGTGGGATGCATAGTAAATCCCACGACAGGGTTCCACAAACCAATTAATGCTGGGTGATGAACACAGTATGCTTAAATGATGGTCTGCAGTTTTCCGACATCCTTTGACGTCCGCAACATCCCTTCAGTCCCATAACAATGTGCATCATTAAAATGTGTAGAAGGTCCAGCACCTGCCTCAATGACATTGGCAGGTGTATTGTCGCTCTGCTAATACGCTATCAGCCAATCACATTCGCTATCAGCCAGTTGACTCCGTCAATGCAGAGTGTGGTTTTATTGTTGAAATCAAAGGATTGAACTGAGGTACAACTTTTCACTTCTATGAGAATGGTGTTTTTGACTGATTTCACAGTTCTTGAGTGGAGCAGAATGATATATCTGAAATGATTGTCTATGATCGAAACAAATAAAACATTTGTTTTATCGTCGAGACATTTTATCAACGTAAATATCTTCATTTCTCTGAAAACTAAAATCAGAAACCTGATTCTGCATTAAGGCAAATCGATAGTGTTTTTTTTCAAGAAGCAAGCTCTACTGTAATGGTCTCAAAATGTTTCCATGGAGATCTCAGAATATTGAGTTTAACGCAAAGCACTATTTTTTAATGTGTTTGGGAGAGGTATTTTGATAATTCCATCTATAAAATGTGTAATTTAAAGTATCTGAGGTTGTATTATGCAAAATGAAAGTAGTAATTTGTCTCGATATGCGAATGTCATGGCAATATTTTTTGTGCTTTAGAAACTTTGATTGAAATAAAATTTTGGATGTGTTGCATCCTGTATCTATAGGTATACTTCAGAGCCCACAAACTAAAAATTAAAACAAAAACCAACAGGACAAGTTAACACAGGCAGAGTAGTCTTAATAATATATATCTCTGAGCTCTAGATAAGCAGTAATCCAGAATGTTTATTTATATCCGTCAATTTTTCCTGTAAAAAATATGAAAACATCGTCAGGTAAAAGCGTTCTCGGGCGGAAAAAGGTATTTAAACTAGTGTTGTAAAATCGGGCAATTTTCAAATTGAATCGGCTGGGACTGTTCGATTCATAATCAGTAAATAAGTGGAAGAATTCTTTTAACATAACATTTGCTAACAATAATATTGTAATAGTAATTTAGAGCTCTAGATAAGCTGCGTATCTGCGTAATTTACGCAAATAAATGAGCCAAAAATGCAAAAAAGAGAAGTTTTATGCATATTAAAAACGACGTAAAATATACAAGAACAATTTTTAGCTGTATTGGCCGAAGGCCAGCAGAGCTTATGGGATGCCGAGTTGTCCGTTGCCGCGTTAACTTTTGTCTCGTTAAGACGATAGGGCCTTCATTTTTCATCCGATCTTAACCAAACTTTAACAGGTTGTTAATATCAATGAAGGCTCGGATGAGATCGAAAACCAGCCAGATCGGACAAGTAACAGCGGAGTTACGGCCCTTGATTTAGTTAAAAATGCTATATGCTAAATTTTGCCTCGTTAAGACAATAGGGACTTCATTTTTCATCCTATCTTTACCAAACTTTTCCACATTGTTAATATCGATGAAAGCTCGGACAAGTTCGAAAACCAGCCAGATTGGACCAGTAACAGCAGAGTTATGGTCCTTGATTTAGTTAAAAATGCTATATTGCTATATTTTGCCTCGTTAATACGATAGGGCCTTCGTTTTTCATCCTATCTGTACCAATCTTTATTAGATTGTTAATGTCGTTGAAAGCTCGAACAAGTTCGAAAACCAGCCATATCGGACCAGTAACAGCGGAGTTGTGACCCTTGATTTAGTTAAAAATGCTATATTTTGCCTCGATAAGACTATAGGGGCTTCATTGTTCATCCGATCTTTACCAAACTTTATCAGATTGATTATATCAATGAAAGCTCTGACAAGTTAGAAAACCAGCCATATCGGATTAGTAACAGCGGAGTTATGGCCCTTGATTTAGTTAAAAATGCTATATTTTGCCTCGTTAAGACGATAGGGGCTTCATTGTTTATCCGATCTTTACCAATCTTTATTAGATTGTTAATGTCGTTGAAAGCTCGAACAAGTTCGAAAACCAGCTATATCGGACCAGAAACAGCGGAGTTATGACCCTTGATTTAGTTCAAAATGCTATATTTTGCCTCGATAAGACGATAGGGGCTTCATTGTTCATCTGATCTTTACCACACTTTATCAGATTGTTAATATCAATGAAAGCTCGGACAAGTTCAAAACAATTCATATCGGACCAGTAACAGCGGAGTTATGGCCCTTGATTTAGTTCAAAATGCTATATTTTGCCTCGTTTAGACGATAGGGCCTTCATTATTCATCCGATCTTTACCAAACTTTATCAGATTGTTAATGTCTATGAAAGCTTGGTCAAGTTTGAAAACCAGCCAGATCGAACCAGTAACAGCGGAGTTATGGCCCTTGATTTTGTTAAAAATACTACAGTTTGCCTCGTCATATGATAGGGCCTTGACTTTGCCAAACTTTAGCAGATTTTATGACTTTCTTTTTTTATATTATTATTGATTTTATTTCATTTTTTATTTTGATTGTTTTTGTTTTTTTAATATTTACTTTTTTTTTATATTTTTTTTAATTATTATATATATATTTTTTTCATTAGATTTTTTCGTTTTTTATCATTATTTTTTTTTTTTTTTTTTGATTATTTTTTATTTGATTATTTTTTTTTTGATTATTATTATTATTTTTTATTATTATTATTTAATTATTATTATTATGATTTTTTTTTTTTCGCTCTATGTTGGACCAAAAATTTAGTTAAAAGCTCTTTTTTCCCCGAAACTTCCAAAAAAATGTTAATAGCAGTCCCTCGCTTCATTGATGTTAGAAGTGTTAGCCAGTAGAACGTCCACAGGCCCTCTTGGGCCTCTTGTTTTTTTATTTCAATGCGTAGCGAAACATAAATATACAGCATTTAAAATTTTGCCGATAAATATGGTTTGTTCTATTGTCAACAGTTCCATACATGTACTATAATGATGCAAGACTTATTCAGAACAAATCTACGCTTGACAAAATGAACATTTCTTAGACAGATTTCGGGTTCATGTTTACATCTTAAAACGTGTTGTAAGGGTATAATTAATGCAGTTGTATGTATTTATTTCCTGTCAATTTTCCCATAATAAATCAAAACATGTCGTCAGATAATAGCTTTCTCGGGCGGAAAAAAAGTGTAAACATCGATCACAACGTAAATAAAATTACGAGTCACCTTTCCATGAATGAAAACATTTCTTCTGAGTCAATTGTTTGGCAAATCTTGTTTGATTTAATTGACCAGTGTGTTGCAAAGTAAAAAAAAACACAAACAAAAGTAAAGTAACACTGATGTGTGCCCAGATACATATTTAGTTGAAACTGTAGAATTTATAATAATTCGTGAGTAATTCAAGGAAAAAAAGCAAATGTAAACAAATAAAGGGTAAAAATATTGATAATAAGTGACAAATGCCCCTGAAATGACCTTTGACCTCCAAGTGTGACCGGACGAACCTGGATTTTGTGCTTGACATGTCGTCTGGTTGTGGTGAGCACTTGTGCCAAGTTATTTGAAAATCCGTCCAGAAATGCAAAAGTTATTGACCGGACACAATTTGACCTTTGACCTCTAAGTTTTACCTTGACCTTGGTGCCCACATACCTGGATTTTGTGCGCTACTCATTGTATTGTTGTGGTGAGCACTTGCGCCAAGTTATTTGAAAATCCGTCCATGAATGCCAAAGTTATTGACCAGACACAATTTGACCTCTAAGTGCGACCTTGACCTTGGAGCCACGGACCTGGATTTTGTGCACTACATGTCTTGTTGTGGTGAGCACTTGTGTCAAGTCATTTCAAAATCCGTCCAGGAATGCCAGTTATTCACCGGACACGATTTGACCTTTGACCTCTAAGTGTGACTTGACCTTGGAGCCACGGACCTTAATTTTGTGCGCGACACGTCATCTTGTTGTGGTGAGCACTTGTGCCAAGTTATTTGAAAAGCTGTCTATGAATGTCAGTTATTAACCAGACACGAAAGCACTTCATTTTGACTTTGGAGCCACGGACACGATTGTAGGGACGAACGAAGGGACGGACAGTGCGACTACTATATGCCGCCCTTCGAGGACATAACAAAAATGATTGGGGTGAGAAACCCAAATGTAAAAAAATGAAGAGTAAAAAAAGCCCAATAGTAAAATCCGTAAATCTAGAGCTCTGGAAATTGTATTAAACATGAACAATCACATTGAATTATTATTAGTCGAAATTCTTTATTCTTCTAATGTTTAAAATGTCTAAAAAAATAATTTGATGTGCTTGTTCATGTTTAATATTATTTAAAATTGGTAAAATAATTAACATTTTTAGTAATATTATATAGCATCACAAAACTCAAATGGACCATAATACTGAAACTCGATCAACTAAACAATATTCAGCATTCCAAGTTAAAAAAAAAATCTGCTTTAAATACACATAAAAAAACCCAAAATGGTCAACCAAATCAGTGATTCTTTAACATTTGTAATGTCACTATTATATTATTTGCATAATTTACAAAACTCCAATGAACCAATATTCATTTATAGAAGCAAGACAACAAACTTTGAACAGTTATTGTTATAGATTTATTCAGCTCCAATAGTTAAATCAGTATTGACCACTCTCAACTAAACACTAGTTGGCATTCCAAGTTTAAAAAAAAATTGCAAACACTAAATCACATATTTCCGTATGTATTTTCTTTGCGTTAAAATTTGACATATAATGATGTGCCCCACCCATTGGACTGCAACTTTATCTTTATTTGCGTACGTCTTATTACACAATTGGATGGATTTTCATGAAACTACAGGAATGTTGGCCCTGATGTCTAGTTGATCCTAGCAAAAATTCACAATGTGAAATCCAAGATGGCCGCCAAAGCTAAAAATAGATTAAAAAAACAAAACGAGTTTGTAGCGATCTTTGTTTACACAGAGTTCTGTAATAACGACGACTTCTCTGAAACTACTTGACAGATTGAAACTTTACAGGAATGTTGCTCTTATGTCTAGTTGATCCTAACAAAATGTTAGGCCGGGTGGAAAATCAAGATGGCTGCCATGGCTAAAATTGATTTAAAAAAACAAATTTATAGCGACTACTTCCTGAAAACTATAAGTGGTATTAATATGGGACTTTTTCTAAAACGATCAGCATGACATGATGTTGGTCATTGTCAAAAAGCATTTTGATCCAACGTTAAACATGGCTCCAGCGGACATCTTTGTTTACATAGAGTATTATAGTAAAAGTGTATAGTTGATCCCAGGAAAATTTCAGGTCGGCTGGAAATTCACGATGGCCACGACAGCTAAAAATAGATTTAAAAAAAAAGAGTTTGTAGCGACTATTTCTTGAAAACTATAAGTGATATTGATATGGGACTTTCTCTAAAATGATCAGCATGACATGATGTTGGTGCTTGTTGAAAATTAATTGATTCGACGTTGAACATGCTTGGCAGCGGCTATTTTTGTTTAGATATACTTATATATATATATAAAAAACTTTACTACTACTTGACTACTTAACAACAGATTTTCATGAAACTTCACAGTAATGCGGATCTAGCTATCAAAACCTATCAGTAGAGTTATTGACCTCTTGTTTTTTTGTTCGGATTTAATATTAATAATTACAGGCCTTTAGCCAGCGTGACGCAGTTGGTAGCGCGGCGGATTTGTAACCGGAGGCCCCGGGTTCAATCTTCCGTGGTGCCACTGAGTTTCGTCGGTGTGTTCTTGTCGGTGTGTTCTTGGGCAAGACATTTTCCCTAAGCCTCCTCAGCAGATGGGACGTAAACCGGGCGGTCCTGTGTATCGGTCTATCCTCCGAGCACGTTAATGAACCATAGGAATCTGTTCGATAATAAGAGTAGGGCACGGTTCCCGGATTCCTGGGGTGGCTCTAAATAACCAATACTGTGTTGATGAGCTGTTAAACAACATTCAATTCCTTTAGCCAGCCCTAAAATTTAAGCGAGGCAAATCTGTTTAAATGGCGGTCTGGTGGCTTGCACAGTTGTGACAGATGGTGGTATATATGCACTGTTGTTGTGACAGATGTTTGTATAATTTATATGAATAATGTCCCACCTGTGACTTCTAAATACACACAATAATTATGAACACTGTTTTAGATCTCATCCCACTATTTTCTTGGAAGAAATCAGTGGTGCCCTTGAGACTTGGACCTGTGCTCCCCGGGTTCCACGTCCACCACTCTCCACAGGGTGACTGCAGCCCTGCGGCCCCAGCAAATATATGATGAATTGTAGTCACACCAGTTGGCAACCTCCAGCTTCCATTGGTGGAGGAAGACCCCAGATACCCATCCGGGCAATTTTTGTGCATGGCAGGCACCTGGGTAGAAACACTGATGTTCCGCAAGCCAGCTGGATAGCTTCCTGACATAAAGATTCCTAGGCCCATAAGATATCAAATCCACGACTATGGGGGGCAACTGATTTCAAGTCCAACTCGAACCACTCGGCCATGGATACCCCCCAGCAAATATGAGAGGAAGTGCTATATAATTATCTACTATGAAACACACATGCATCCTACCGTATTTTACCTTGTATAGTATGCACCCGTGTATAGAACGCACCCCCTTCTCAGAGGTCAAAACTGGGGTAAATAAGTTGTTTCCGTGTATAATAAGCATCAAAATATTAGTTTTCCTAGATGAACCATTCAACGAAAATAAAAGGTAAAAAAAAAAAAAATATCCTGATCGAGAAAATTAGCGAACAAAAGAAAATATAATTACTTCAATCATTAATTGCCAATCTTCAGGAGAGTACCTATCTTGTATCATCTCATCATAGAGCCCATAATAATGCCGCAGATAATTGTCCGTAATCCGATAATTACATCTACTAAAACAACAAAGTCGTTGGTTACCGTAATCCATTACGCCGATTATACTAACATTGTGTATTCACGGGAATCGGAGTTTATCGTAAGTGAATCAGAAGTGTTACGTGTGATCAGTTACCTATACCCCGTGGCTAAATCTGGTAAAGGTCACACGGCGTGTCAAAGGCATCCTCAGAAATAGTCGATACTCGCGACAACTTCAAAGGATTATAAAAATAAAATAACCCATTCTACCCGTGTTTATAATGTGTCTATGCTGCAGCCGAGGTGCGATATTGTTTGACCCAATTATCAATCATCAAATGTGTACCGGTAAGCATGTTTTCACAAGCATTATTGAATAATTGCCATTTCAAAGTAGGGTGATTCTGCCTTTCTACGCCGTCTAAAATATATGTATTTCAAAATAAAGCAAAAACTTCATTAATTTTTTATAAAATATTAAATAAAATCCTATAAATATTAGAATAGAATAGAACTGTAAAAATACTACATGTACCCAGTATGTACCAGTCTAAACAGCTAGAAGTCACGTGATATTACGTCACGCGATATAAACAACAGAATCGAGGACGATTTTTCACACAATTGAAGTTTTACAACAAACATGCAAACATTTATACAAAAAGAAGCATCATAATACACTTTATTCATTTATAAATTGAATTAAGTCAATATGTTACTTATATGAAGCGAGTAAATTACGAAAAAATTGTGTATTATCGGTATTCACAATTTTCTGTCTCAATGTCTGTTCGTCGTCAACGTTTTTCTTCCCAGACCGATTTTTCTGCAAGAAAAAAAAAGTTCTTTTTATTGTTTCCTTATATTGTACGCAAACCCCTTTCGGAAACCGTAAAAGTGGTAAAAAAACTGCGTACTATACAATGTAAAATACGGTACTTGACAATGATGGCTGTGTGTGAGTCTCATAATTGGAATTCTTACCCGTACCTGCTAGCGTGTTAGTTATATGCCTGATTCAGTCTGATGGGTTGCTGGGTGTTCTTACCGGTACCTGCTAGCGTGTTAGTTATATGCCTGATTCAGTCTGATGGGTTGCTGGGTGTTCTTACCGGTACCTGCTAGCGTGTTAGTTATATCCCTGATTCAGTCTGATGGGTTGCTGGGTGTTCTTACCGGTACCTGCTAGCGTGTTAGTTATATCCCTGATTCAGTCTGATGGGTTGCTGGGTGTTCTTACCGGTACCTGCTAGCGTGTTAGTTATATCCCTGATTCAGTCTGATGGGTTGCTGGGTGTATTTACCCGTACCTGCTAGCGTGTTAGTTATATGCCTGATTCAGTCTGATGGGTTGCTGGGTGTATTTACCCGTACCTGCTAGCGTGTTATATGCCTCATTCAGTCTGATGGGTTGCTGGGTGTATTTACCCGTACCTGCTTGCGTGTTAGTTATAATTATGCCTCATTCAGTCTGATGGGTTGCTGGGTGTATTTACCCGTACCTGCTAGCGTGTTAGGTATATGCATGATTCAGTCTGATGGGTTGCTGGGTGTTCTTACCGGTACCTGCTAGCGTGTTAGTTATATGCCTGATTCAGTCTGATGGGTTGCTGGGTGTTCTTACCGGTACCTGCTAGCGTGTTAGTTATATCCCTGATTCAGTCTGATGGGTTGCTGGGTGTTCTTACCGGTACCTGCTAGCGTGTTAGTTATATCCCTGATTCAGTCTGATGGGTTGCTGGGTGTTCTTACCGGTACCTGCTAGCGTGTTAGTTATATCCCTGATTCAGTCTGATGGGTTGCTGGGTGTATTTACCCGTACCTGCTAGCGTGTTAGTTATATGCCTGATTCAGTCTGATGGGTTGCTGGGTGTTCTTACCCGTACCTGCTAGCGTGTTAGTTATATGCATGATTCAGTCTGATGGGTTGCTGGGTGTATTTACCCGTACCTGCTAGCGTGTTATATGCCTCATTCAGTCTGATGGGTTGCTGGGTGTATTTACCCGTACCTGCTTGCGTGTTAGTTATAATTATGCCTCATTCAGTCTGATGGGTTGCTGGGTGTATTTACCCGTACCTGCTAGCGTGTTAGGTATATGCATGATTCAGTCTGATGGGTTGCTGGGTGTATTTACCCGTACCTGCTAGCGTGTTAGGTATATGCATGATTCAGTCTGATGGGTTGCTAGGTGTATTTACCCGTACCTGCTAGCGTGTTAGGTATATGCATGATTCAGTCTGATGGGTTGCTAGGTGTATTTACCCGTACCTGCTAGCGTGTTAGGTATATGCATGATTCAGTCTGATGGGTTGCTGGGTGTATTTCGATAGCTCTTGCTCTCTACTCGCATAGACTCATTGGCGTTAAGCCTGGTAGAATTTTACCATTGCTGCTCTATATGTTACCTCATGTAGGTGAAAAAGTGTCGATTCTTACGGATAACGGGAGGTTTACAGTATTGGTTCTACCCAGAAAAAATGGGGTGGTCTGCCTTCACCACAAAAATATCTACCATCATGGCATAACGTGCAAAAAATCATGTAAAAAAATCAAACTTTTATATTTTCCACGATTTTTGGTATTCAAGAGTTATCTCCCTTCACCCAAATTGATTTGAGGAACACAGTACATTATTATGGCTATTTAATACCAAGTATATTTCTTGTCCACTCACATTTTGTCACATTCAAGAGTGGTTTCCCTTTAGCCAAAAATGTCTTCGTTATGAAATATATTGGGGTGATTGTTAGTATTGTTTTATAAATATCAGTGTATTTTATACTCCAATACCAAATGGTCACAACAATCAACAAAACTTATTATTGAGCTTTGCAAGTGTATAATTGGAATACAGTTATGTTTTTGTGTTAACCTGATATTGTCCTATGCTTTATTTGTTTGAGACTGAGTTGCATAGTTTTCACCACTAACAACATAAACATATGTTTGACAGGCATATATTGTGTCAGTTTGCCACCCTGGTTTCGACTGAAATAAACATTATCGAATTCATTTAAAATTTGTACACAAATTCTAATATGGCTAGAACTGGCCTTCATTTTTACAGGTGTGACTTGCATATATACTTTGTCATTTTGCCACTTGAGAAGCCAGTCAAAAAAAAAAAGGTTTGCAATTTGTCAATGGTAAAAAGATCAGTTTTTTTAGAGTATGGATAACGTAATTTCTAAATGGCGTAATGGTTAATCGCTGTTTACTTTGGAGAGCTGGATTTACAATTACATTTACATATTCCCTGAACTGCCATAATGGTCAATTTTTATTTATTTGTGAGTGCTTGATTTATGGCCCTGTCAAAGCATGGTGCCAAAATCAAGAGAAAAATTCCCAGTAAAGGCTGTCAGGGAAGATTTAAATGTGAAAAGGAGGAAAAGATATAACTTCAAAACTATAGGGGATAATACCTTCAAGTCAGTTGAAAGTATTATTGTGTTATTCGGCATAATGCCGAACACTCAGAAAAAATTGAAAGATTGATGGTGATATATGCCCCTTGGAGATACTGTTTGTGACAAAATATTACAGATTTTCTGATGCCTTATGTTAGTGATCAGGAAATATTGTCTAAATCACACCATTTCACTTATTTTCTGTTCTTTACAATGAGTCGGTAATTACTGAAATGGTGATCTTTTGGATTTAACAAACACAATTGAGAAGGTCATAATTTGTGGCTTTTTTACACTTTATATAGGAATATTATCTATGTTATGTTGTTTTTTTGTCTGAATGGTGAGGGGGATATAGTAGACATGTTCGTCTGTCTGTCCGAGTGTCCGTTCATCCGTCTTATGCCCCCATCACCGAATGGTGAGGGAGCCTTTACCGTTGGCGTATCCGTCCGTCTGTCCTGAAAGTTTTGTGTATATCTCCTCCCACAGTTTCAACGGATTGTTTATAAATTTTATAAGACGCTTACCAGGAACCTATAATTTCAAGATGTGCATATTGATTAGGAACAAAATCGACTAATTATTACCTGAGTTACAGCCCTTGTTTGTCATATTTATGCTTTTTGCTGATTGTTTTCAGTGGGGACATTGCTTTTGGTGGGGACATCCGTGTCCCGTAGACACATTCCTAGTTTTATCCTTTTGTCAGTGATTTAATTTTATTATCTCTACTGGCTGGAAACTTATGGGATGACGAGTTGTACAGAGCTGTACATTGTCAGTCCGTTAACTTTTGCCTCGTTAAGAAGTACTCCTATCGAAGGTGCTAATAACCCCAAATACAAATTTCAAGATTGTCTGAAATCATACAAAACTGAATTCTGAAAGCTGTTATGCAAGGCCAGATTAAAAGAAAAAGTAAACGCCTACTTTATTTAAACTCAAGTAAACAAAAAGAGACAGAATAAAATGGCAGATCTCTAGATATTGATAATCACAGGTAATGCCAGGCAACATTGAATTACATCACGTACCCTAAAGTGAACAAATAGCCTTATTTTTTTGTGTCGCAAAGACAACATAAGACATTGTAAACTATTTTGTTTATTCTGTAGTTTAGTTGTCTATTCTTTGTTTGATATTAGTTATTAAGCACTCAAATCCAGTATGTACACAAACTATAAGCCTTAGATCTTGTCAATTATGCTATTTTATTATATATGTATACATTGGCACTGTTGGTATTTTTTTCCAGAGTTTAATTGTTTTATTGCATCAGGCAAGATCCTGTATGTACATGTAGATTATACAAATATTTTATTCAAGGAAAAAATAGCAGGTAATTAATATCAATGTCGTTTCTCAAAAAAAACTAATTTTGTTTTGATGCATAGTACCTTTAATGCGAGAAATGTCTTTGCGACTCCCTTAGGTGGATAACTCCTACCAAGAGCTCTCCAAAGTTGCTATGGAGTAAACTGCAATTTCTTCAAATTGTTCTTCCTTAAGCTCGGACCTTCTGAAGTTGTATTGTTGGAAAACCCGCACCAGCATAAATTAAAAACAGCATAAATAATACTACACTTTGTGTGCGAGTTGGGTTCAATAAAACTACACTTTGTGTGCGAGTTGGGTTCAATAAAACTGCACTTTGTGTGGGAGTTGGGTTCAATAATACTGCACTTTGTGTGCGAGTTGGGTTCCATAAAACTGCACTTTGTGAGGGAGTTGCATTCAATAATACTGCACTTTGCGTGGGAGTTGGGTTCAATAATACTTCACTTTGTGGGGGAGTTGGGTTCAATAATACTGCACTTTGTGTGGGAGTTGGGTTCAATAAAACTGCACTTTGTGTGGGAGTTGGCTTCAATAAAACTGCACTTTGTGTGCGAGTTGGGTTCCATAATACTGCACTTTGTGTGGGAGGTGGGTCCCATAAAACTGCACTTTGTGAGGGAGTTGCATTCAATAATACTGCACTTTGTGTGCGAGTTGGGTTCAATAATACTTCACTTTGTGCGGGAGTTGGGTTCAGTAATACTGCACTTTGTGTGGGAGTTGGCTTCAATAAAACTGCACTTTGTGTGGGAGTTGGGTTCAATAAAACTACACTTTGTGTGGGAGTTGGGTTCAATAAAACTGCACTTTGTGTGGGAGTTGCGTTCAATAAAACTGCACTTTGTGTGGGAGTTGGGTTCAATAAAACTGCACTTTGTGTGGGAGTTGGGTTCCATAATACTGCACTTTGTGTGGGAGTTGGGTTCAATAAAATGCACTTTGTGTGGGAGTTGGGTTGAGGACTGGCACACCTCCCACAGCTGCTTATCTCAATGGTCAATTATTACCCAAACTAATTATGAGCTTACAGGTGGTGCTGTTCCTTTCTTTGCAATAATTATTTAAAAATAAAGTCAGGAGCTGTCATATTTTATTTTTATCATTTTATTTGTCTGTTTATCTTCATTTGCCCTAACATAAACACCCAATAATTTAAAGTTGAATGACTTTTGTTTATTTTATCAGCTATACACCAATTCAGAATTTATTTTTCTCTCCACTCAATGGAATGATGGGCTTTTCAAGTTGAATTAATTTTAGCTTAATGGTGTTATAATGTAATCAGACTTTGTCCAAACAATGCTCATATGTTTATATAATAGTTTACTGAATTTAGGCTTGCTGGCCATATATTAGAAGGGACAGTTTCATGATGGTTCTTGTGCTGGTGAGGTAGTGAGGGACTTTTTAGTGAAAAATTGAAAATTGGTAGTCTTGTGTATTAATTGGAGAGTGAACAGTGAATGTGGTAATATACATGCTGACTTGTGTATTAATTGGAGAGTGAACAGTGAATGTGGTAATATACATGCAAACGTGTGTATTAATTGGAGAGTGAAAGGTGAATGTGGTAATATACATGCAGACGTGTGTATTAATTGGAGAGTGAAAGGTGAATGTGGTAATATACATGCTGACTTGTGTATTAATTGGAGAGTGAAAGGTGAATGTGGTAATATACATGCTGACTTGTGTATTAATTGGAGAGTGAACAGTGAATGTGGTAATATACATGCAGACGTGTGTATTAATTGGAGAGTGAAAGGTGAATGTGGTAATATACATGCAGACGTGTGTATTAATTAGAGAGTGAAAGGTGAATGTGGTAATATACATGCAGATGTGTGTATTAATTGGAGAGTGAAAGGTGAATGTGGTAATATACATGCAGATTTGAAGATGTTTGTGTAAAAGTATTCGTTGAACAGTGAGAGTTGATTGTGATAATATTTGCGTATTTCTACATGCAAACTTAAAAGTTGTTCATGTAATATTGGATTTTGAATGATTCATGAGTAAGAGCCAGCTGTTTGTGCATGTTAATGATGTGTTTTTCCTCATATGTTTTATTACTGTACACATGTGACACGTCATTCTGAAGAGATGGCGTGGTCTCCGTGTACGTGATCATCTTGGTGTGGTTTTAAAACTCTGAATTTTATTGGTTTAGCAATTGTTAAAGGAACAAAAGGCGATCTTGAAGAGTTATTGGAGTCGATTACTGTACAGATAGTCTATCATATCACTGTACAGATACAGTCTATCATAAATGGGCTTCGGTTTCCTTATTATGAAGTGTGCACATGCATGGAATTGAGCCGTGATAAGTCTGGAAAACTCAATGACTGCTGTTTTTTGTTGTTTATAAATTCATGTATGAGGACTATATGGCTAACAGTTGTTCATATAATTCATTGAAAGTATACATTGAATACAAAACAATAATTTATCAGAGTATTAAAGCAACCTATGAATTAATATTAATGATTTATTCAACAAAAACATCAGGTTTTCCAGACCATTCTATTTCATTACCAATATGGAGGGATATCCTTATTAATGTGATATGTGCATATATTTAATAGAAACTGAAAATGAAACTCATTATGACACCAATATCTCTTCCATCGCCTCCAGTGCCTTTAAGAGTTTTCATGTGAAACACATTCAAAATGTAGAGAAGGAAAAAAAATAGAAAGATATGAGGAAAAAATTATGCAATTTCTTTTTGAATATTGAAAAGTGTATTAAAGTATGAGGAAAAAATGGATTGCATAATAACTGCATGGCAAGGAAGTTATTTATAATTCTTATTTCATGGTTTGTATAGTGGTGTGCATTATGATTAATGCAAAAGTTCACTGTAGGTGCCCTTGAAGTTGCTGGTAGTTACATTTTGTGCTTTTTAAGGAGATCTGTAGCAAGTATGGATGTCTGTCAGATAGAAATAAAACCAGCATAATGTACTTCATTTTCATATAAAAAACATCAGATGTTCTAGAATTGTTTTAGTTTACTCCATATAGGGGCTATAAGGATTTGAGGTCATTGTTTTGTAATGAAAGTACATACATATATAGTTCTCTTGAAGATACTGTTAACTCATGGTATGGTTCTCTTGAAGATACTGGTAGCTCATGGTATGGTTCTCTTGAATTTACTGGTAGCTCATGGCATGGTTCTCTTAAAGATACTGGTAGCTCATGGTATGGTTCTCTTAAAGTTGCTGGTAGCTCATGGCATGGTTCTCTTAAAGTTTCTGGTAGCTCATGGTATGGTTCTCTTGAATTTACTGGTAGCTCATGGTATGGTTCTCTTGAAGATACTGGTAGCTCATGGTATGGTTCTCTTGAATTTACTGGTAGCTCATGGCATGGTTCTCTTAAAGATACTGGTAGCTCATGGTATGGTTCTCTTAAAGTTGCTGGTAGCTCATGGCATGGTTCTCTTAAAGTTTCTGGTAGCTCATGGTATGGTTCTCTTGAATTTACTGGTAGCTCATGGTATGGTTCTCTTGAAGATACTGGTAGCTCATGGTATGGTTCTCTTAAAGTTTCTGGTAGCTCATGGTATGGTTGTCTTGAAGTTGCTGGTAGCTCATGGTATGGTTGTCTTGAAGTTGCTGGTAGCTCATGGTATGGTTCTCTTAAAGTTTCTGGTAGCTCATGGTATGGTTCTCTTAAAGTTTCTGGTAGCTCATGGTATGGTTGTCTTAAAGTTTCTGGTAGCTCATGGTATGGTTCTCTTAAAGTTTCTGGTAGCTCATGGTATGGTTCTCTTGAAGTTGCTGGTAGCTCATGGTATGGTTGTCTTAAAGTTTCTGGTAGCTCATGGTATGGTTCTCTTAAAGTTTCTGGTAGCTCATGGTATGGTTCTCTTAAAGTTTCTGGTAGCTCATGGTATGGTTGTCTTAAAGTTTCTGGTAGCTCATGGTATGGTTCTCTTAAAGTTTCTGGTAGCTCATGGTATGGTTCTCTTAAAGTTTCTGGTAGCTCATGGTATGGTTCTCTTGAAGTTGCTGGTAGCTCATGGTATGGTTCTCTTAAAGTTTCTGGTAGCTCATGGTATGGTTCTCTTGAAGTTGCTGGTAGCTCATGGTATGGTTGTCTTGAAGTTGCTGGTAGCTCATGGTATGGTTCTCTTAAAGTTGCTGGTAGCTCATGGTATGGTTGTCTTGAAGTTGCTGGTAGCTCATGGTATGGTTGTCTTGAAGTTGCTGGTAGCTCATGGTATGGTTCTCTTAAAGTTGCTGGTAGCTCATGGTATGGTTGTCTTGAAGTTGCTGGTAGCTCATGGCATGGTTCTCTTGAAGTTGCTGGTAGCTCATGGTATGGTTGTCTTGGAAGTTGCTGGTAGCTCATGGTATGGTTCTCTTAAAGTTGCTGGTAGCTCATGGTATGGTTGTCTTGAAGTTGCTGATAGCTCATGGTATGGTCCTCTTAAAGTTGCTGGTAGCTCATGGTATGGTTCTCTTAAAGTTGCTGGTAGCTCATGGCATGGTTCTCTTAAAGTTTCTGGTAGCTCATGGTATGGTTCTCTTGAATTTACTGGTAGCTCATGGTATGGTTCTCTTGAAGATACTGGTAGCTCATGGTATGGTTCTCTTGAATTTACTGGTAGCTCATGGCATGGTTCTCTTAAAGATACTGGTAGCTCATGGTATGGTTCTCTTAAAGTTGCTGGTAGCTCATGGCATGGTTCTCTTAAAGTTTCTGGTAGCTCATGGTATGGTTCTCTTGAATTTACTGGTAGCTCATGGTATGGTTCTCTTGAAGATACTGGTAGCTCATGGTATGGTTCTCTTAAAGTTTCTGGTAGCTCATGGTATGGTTGTCTTGAAGTTGCTGGTAGCTCATGGTATGGTTGTCTTGAAGTTGCTGGTAGCTCATGGTATGGTTCTCTTAAAGTTTCTGGTAGCTCATGGTATGGTTCTCTTAAAGTTTCTGGTAGCTCATGGTATGGTTGTCTTAAAGTTTCTGGTAGCTCATGGTATGGTTCTCTTAAAGTTTCTGGTAGCTCATGGTATGGTTCTCTTGAAGTTGCTGGTAGCTCATGGTATGGTTGTCTTAAAGTTTCTGGTAGCTCATGGTATGGTTCTCTTAAAGTTTCTGGTAGCTCATGGTATGGTTCTCTTAAAGTTTCTGGTAGCTCATGGTATGGTTGTCTTAAAGTTTCTGGTAGCTCATGGTATGGTTCTCTTAAAGTTTCTGGTAGCTCATGGTATGGTTCTCTTAAAGTTTCTGGTAGCTCATGGTATGGTTCTCTTGAAGTTGCTGGTAGCTCATGGTATGGTTCTCTTAAAGTTTCTGGTAGCTCATGGTATGGTTCTCTTGAAGTTGCTGGTAGCTCATGGTATGGTTGTCTTGAAGTTGCTGGTAGCTCATGGTATGGTTCTCTTAAAGTTGCTGGTAGCTCATGGTATGGTTGTCTTGAAGTTGCTGGTAGCTCATGGTATGGTTGTCTTGAAGTTGCTGGTAGCTCATGGTATGGTTCTCTTAAAGTTGCTGGTAGCTCATGGTATGGTTGTCTTGAAGTTGCTGGTAGCTCATGGCATGGTTCTCTTGAAGTTGCTGGTAGCTCATGGTATGGTTGTCTTGGAAGTTGCTGGTAGCTCATGGTATGGTTCTCTTAAAGTTGCTGGTAGCTCATGGTATGGTTGTCTTGAAGTTGCTGATAGCTCATGGTATGGTCCTCTTAAAGTTGCTGGTAGCTCATGGTATGGTTCTCTTGAAGTTGCTGGTAGCTCATGGTATGGTTGTCTTGAAGTTGCTGGTAGCTCATGGTATGGTTCTCTTAAAGTTGCTGGTAGCTCATGGTATGGTTGTCTTGAAGTTGCTGGTAGCTCATGGCCTGGTTCTCTTAAAGTTGCTGGTAGCTCATGTTATGATTCTCTTAAAGTTGCTGGTAGCTCATGGTATGGTTCTCTTGAAGTTGCTGGTAGCTCATGTTATGATTCTCTTAAAGTTGCTGGTAGCTCATGGTATGGTTCTCTTGAAGTTGCTGGTAGCTCATGGTATGGTTCTCTTGAAGTTGCTGGTAGCTCATGGCATTGGTTCTCTTAAAGTTGCTGATAGCTCATGGTATGGTTCTCTTGAAGTTGCTGGTAGTACATGGCATGGGTTCTCAAAGGTGCTGGTAGCTCATGGTATGGTTCTCTTAAAGTTGCTGGTAGCACATGGCTAGGGTTCTCTTGATGTTACTGGTAGCTCATGGTATGGTTTTCTTGAAGTTGCTGGTAGCTCATGGTATGGTTCTCTTGAAGTTGCTGGCAGCTCATGGTATGGTTCTCTTGAAGTTGCTGGTAGCTCATGGTATGGGTTCTCTTGAAGTTGCTGGTAGTACATGGCATGGGTTCTCTTTATGTTACTTGTAGCTCATGACATGGACTCTTTTGAAGTTTCTGGTAGCTCATGGCATGGGTTCTCATGAAGTTGCTGGTACCCCATGGTATGGATTCTCTTGAAGTTGCTGGTAGCTCATGGTATGGGTTCTCTTGAAGTTGCTGGTAGCTCATGGTATGGTTCTCTTGCAGTTGCTGGTAGTTCATGGCATGGGTTCTCTTGAAGTTGCTGATAGTTCATGGCATGGTTCTCTTGCAGTTGCTGGTAGTTCATGGCATGGGTTCTCTTGAAGTTGCTGATAGTTCATGGCATGGGTCAGGGCTCGAAATAAGCACTAGTCCTGTAGCCCGGGGCTAGCAAAAATGCTGCCGGGCTAGCAAATGTTTGTGTCTGGGTAGTCCGATGGGCTAGTAACAAAATTATTCAAATAAGAAATAAATTATAAATCGATAGATTGTTTAGTGACAGCTCTGTCTAACCTAACAGGTCTTTTAAAACCTGATATTTCCAAAGTTTCAATAAATGTAAAACTCATATAAAGAAACCGAAACTTGAATTAAAATAGTATTTTCTGTTGAATATTATATTGGGCTAGTAAATTTTGAGCAGGTCTAGTGATTTTACCCAGCTACTAGACCGGTCGGTGGTCTAGTAAACTAAAAATGTTAATTTCTAGCCCTGATGGGTTCCCTTGAAGTTGCTGGTAGTTCATGGCATGGGTTCTCTTGGAGTTGCTGGTAGTTCATGGCATGGGTTCCCTTGAAGTTGCTGGTAGTTCATGGCATGGGTTATCTTGAATTTGCTGGTAGCTCATGGCATGGGCTCACTTGAAGTTGCTGGTAGTTCATGACATGGGTTCTCTTGAAGTTGCTGGTAGCTCATGGCATGGGTTCTCTTGAAGTTGCTGGTAGCTCATGGCATGGGTTCTCTTGATGCACTTTTCTTGTGTGATCTTGATGTTGCTGGTAGCTGATGGCTTGTGTGTCATTGAAATTCTGGAAGATCTTGAAGATGCAGATAGTTTAAAGTATGACATGGACATTTTTTAAGCATCTATTGAATGTGCTCTAGGAATATTGGATTTTGTAGTCAATTTTTTCATTAGTTGGTTTTGACATTATCCATGTATTGGTACTTTTGGGTTCAATATGGTGAGGGTGAACATAGTGGAGTCATTATATTCAGTTCCTTGGTTCCTATAGATTTTCTTTTACCTGTTTGTCATATAATATCTGTCTAATTTATATATGTTTGTCAGTTTTTGTTTAGAACTATGTGCTAAATGTGGCTGAATATCTAGACTTATCTTGTCTACCAGCAGTAGAAGGTAGATTATAGAGTGTTTGAGGGGATCTTGGAGACCTTAGATTAGAAAGTGTTTTGAGTGGATCTTCGAGACCTCAAAAAGGCTAAAATGTTTGGAGGAGGTTTGGCATGTAAACTTCAATGCAAATAACTCGATTTTTTCAAGTGATTTATATGAACTGAAATTTAGAGTGCTAGTTTTCAATGTTTGGTTGGCATGTTTTATGTTATACATGTATTAAAATGTTGGTATTCAATGTTAGGTTTCATTTTCACATTTTAAGATAATATAATGTTTATATGGGTTGATTGCATGAACATTACAGACCTATTGTTGGACGACAGACTTGGATCTTTTTTGGTTCTAGAAGGACTGAACATTGTTGAAGTTATTTTTATTTGAATTTGTTTGAATGGTAATTAAATGTAATTTTCAGTACATTTTAGGCCATATATGATGGTCGATTTTTTTGTGGTAGAGGCAGACCACTCCATTTCCCTGGGTAGAGCCAGTATTGTATACCTCCCGCGATCCGTAAGAATCGACACTTTTTCACTTGCAAGTTGAGCTTCCAGCCAGTGGAATTCGAACCTGCAGCTGTGAGAGGCGAGAAGGTTTACAACGTGACGTTGTTATCTCCTCGACCATGGAGGTGCTTATATCAATTACTGACATGAATTATTGATTGTTAAATGGGCTCATTAGGTTATTTAGACACAAATGCCCTAATCTTACTACAAGTAACTTCTTTCGGGTCTTTTACATAGCAGGGGAGCTCCAGTAATAGAACTGCCCAGTTAACTTCCGACAGACTTAGCAGTAAGAGTTCAATGAGTTGCTCAAGGTCGCAATTGCAAAAGTGCAGTTTTCGGTTGCTGCATATGTAACCATTTCTGTTACCTGGCAAGAATATAATGCGGACAGGATATGTTGGTAATAATATAATGTAATTTATGTAGAGAGTATTTAATATTTTGACCTCCCTATCTCTGTGGGTAAGGCCTTAGCTTTAGAGCTACAGACCTCTTGCTCCCTGGCGGAGACATGTCCGATGGGAAACTTCATCTCATTTCACTCAGATGTTCCTGTCCCTAAATGACCTAAAATAAAGTGTTAACAGGATGGTAAACCTGCATTTCACATGTCCTCATTCTTCTGATCAGGAAACCTACCAAGCACTTTGATTGGCCTAATTGGGAGATAATTGACAAAAATTTATCATTGCTTTGTGCTTGTGGTTTAGAGATTGGGGGCTTAGGTCACCATTTACAAACATGTTCCCTTTCTTCTGATTATCTGCCTGACAGATCAAACAATCGTCTCTGAACCCATGTGGCCACAAATCTTGTGATTCTCTGGTATGGGCATGGTTACCTTTCCTTGCAAGGGGATCTATGAAGTAAATCACTCTAGTGTGGATTTAGGGTGGGTGCCCAGTCTGCTGTTCACTCCTATTTCTCTGAAACTTAAATGTTCTCCCATATGGGCATTGTTACATGCCTTGTCAGCAGATCCTTGAAGTAAAATTGTACAGTTTGTACATAGTAACATATAGATGATCGTCATGTATTCCTATTAAAATCGCTCCAGTGTGGATGATGGGTGAGAGCCCAGTCTGCTCTTAACTTATAATCTCCCTTAAACTCAAAGGCTCTCCATTACTTTTGTATGTCAGGGAATCATTCTAATGGTCATTAAGGTACGTTACATTACCTGAGATACTGTAGCCACAAGCTGTGTGGTTCTCTGAGGTTGTTACTTATCTGTATTCATGAAGTAAATCACTTGGGTGAGAAGTTCTCTCCTGGGACACATTGTGGCCATAACCATGTGTTCCTGCATAATGGGCATGGTCAATTGTAACCTGTGATTGTAAATAACTCAGGTGTGGCAGAGGATAGAACCTGCCATGTGCCTTCTTTTCACAGAAAAATAGTGGTCACTAACTGTGCATTATGATAGAAATGTCTCTTGAATGTCTGTACAGAACGTGAATGATCACTTTTGATGGAACACGTGCATAACCAAACCTTTCAAAACTGTAAAGAAAAATTTGGCCTACACTTCTGATGCCTCGGAAACTGCATAGTATTTCCACTTGTACCTCTGTGGCCAGGATGGAAAAGACATTGCATTTCAAACCTTCTCGCGTCTGCCTCCACCATGGAATATCCACCGTCATATGCAGCCTAGAATTTCCGAAAATTACGTAAAACACCATTCCAGCAAGCAATCAACCTTTCCTTATAAGTTGATGTGCTTAACACTCGGGTGTGAATTTTGACAGGAACCCAGTGTGTGCCCGTACTTTCCTTTGATCCATATTTATGTGATGTTTTTATCCATTCATAGGATTATTTGATCCCATAACAAATTAATGTGGTTGTGATTTAGACTGGGAAGACTTCATTTCGGGGTGTCCCAATCTCAGCAGTTCTTTGTGCCCCAACGTCAGCAATTCTGTGTGCCCCAGCCTCAGCAAGTGTTTGTCCATATGACCCTAGGTTTTTCCTTTCTTTATTATCAAAAGGGCCATGCTTCTACGCCCATTCGTTTTATTTTTGATCTGCACGTGCTAATTATTTGAAGAAATTGGGAGAAATGAAGATTAAGGAGACCTATCATTTTCTTGAGGAAAATTCTTGTTCAAATAAAAAGCTTGGCTTCATTATGCCTTCATGGTTTAAGTTTCACTTTGTTACAAATTTGTAATTTTGAACAGCCTTATTTGCTAACTTAATTGGTTATAATTAACAGATTTTATGCTCAAATTTGCCCTAAATATAGTTTTGAGGTTGTGTGTGTTAATAAATTCAAAACTGTGGTTGTCAGATTTGAATTTTCAGTGTTAGAATATGGTATTGAGTATGCTTAATTTGTTGGTGATATTTTGTTTGCTTTTGAATGTCATTATGATCATGTGTCACATGTGGAGTGGACTGGATGGCATACAGACACGTGTTGACATATTACTTGGTTTTCCGGATTTATTCTTGGTTTGGTTTTAAATTGATCTAGTTTCTGGATTTATACTTGGGTTTGATTTTAAATTTATGAAGTTTCTGGATTTATACTTGGTTTGATTTTTAATTCATCAAGTTTCTGGATTTATACATGGGTTGATTTTAAATTTATGAAGTTTCTGGATTTATACTTGGTTTGATTTTTAATTCATCAAGTTTCTGGATTTATACATGGGTTGATTTTAAATTCATGAAGTTTCTGGATTTATACTTGGGTTTGATTTTAAATTCATCAAGTTTCAGGTTGATTTTAAAAGTTTTATCAAGTTTCTGAATTTATTACAATATCCAAAAGTTTTTTTTGCAAATCGCAGGTTTAAAGAATATTTAATGTTCATTTAAATGTGTAGATGTTCGGAATTTTTTTTTTTTTTTTTTATATATATATTTCGGAGTTATTTTTCTTTTTGTTCGAATAGTTTTGCATTTGATTTCAATAAATGATGTGCTTAACTTCCTTGCTAGAGTAGTTCTGAAAAGTTTAAATTTCAATCTTAACATCTATTGAAATTAATCTTTTCATGGACTTCTCTCTTCTGGTTATGAAACTCGCATTAAAACCTCCAAAACGTTGTTTTCCAAATGGTGCATGAATTGTTTAATGTTTAAAGTAATATGGAGAAGAATTCAGAAGAGAATTAAACTCAGATGATACAATCCAAATTGAGGGGAATATAGTGTGTGCCAGAATCTCAGAGGGGTTGAACATTGATGGGTATGTGATTGTGTGCCTGGTATGATAGTTATAGGCCAGGGATAAAAGGTATCTAAACGCATTTCTCAATATCATAGCTTTTTGTCACAGAATTTGATGAAATCACAGGATACGCGGCTAGATTCATGGTGTTGGTGTATAGACAATACATGTTAATAAGTGCCTGCTGTACTGAGTCTCTACTCTCGCCTCTATATGGATGGACAGTTTAGTGAATGAATCGTAAATCAATGTTTCCGTTTAGATAGATTGAAGTACAACTATAAGTGTATAATTGGATTTTGCCAGGATATTTTTGATAATCAGTTGTCAATAAAAGTATTAAAAAAAACCACACACACTTCACCCGTCTCTCGTTGACAAAGTGGATTCGATCTTTATCTACCATTTAGTGGATAGTGAGTGATAAACATTCAGTATGATGGAGGACATATTACGTGTGCCGGCACTACAGAAGGAATATTTTACTGTGCCGAGTATACCGACGGTGGCCGCCATGCCGCCGGTGATATCGTCGTTCCCGCCAGTGCCGACAAACCTTCAATGGGTGTACTGTGATTATATGGTATGTGTCTTGTGTAGTAATATTGTAAGTTTTACAGGCTGTAGCTGGTTTTGTATTCTTATGTCTTCAGGCTGTATAGCTGGTTATGTATTCTGATGTCTACAGGCTGTAGCTGGTTATGTATTCTGATGTCTACAGGCTGTAGCTGGTTATGTATTCTGATGTCTGCAGGCTGTAGCTGGCTATGGTCACCCTGATCAGGCTGCTGACTTTATTGCTTTAGTCTTTATTGTCATCATTTTTCGAGTAGCCATATGCCATGTAGAAAGCACTTTGTATGTCTATTGATGGTTACAGTGGCAGCATCTAGCGTTTAACTATAAATACTGAATAATTAAATTGACTTTACAGCAATTAAAAAAAAAAGAAAAATGTACAAGACAATTTCATATCTATATACATGAGCTTAAGCCCTGTTTGCCACAATCCTTGGTGAGATTGGCTTCCTATTATAATTTATTATTAGATACAAACCTCTGTGATATGAAGATTTAAGCCCTGTTTATGCCACAATCCTGGGTAAGATTGGCTTCATATATTATCATTTATTATTAGATACAAACCTCTGTAAGATTGGCTTCCTATTTAGGCCCGTCATGCTACAGTTTTGAGTGAACCCAACTCCCTTTACATGGCTTGAGCTTGATTCAGAGATCAGCCTGGGATGGTTTATAACCTGTTTCATTTTACCACCGACAGACTTCAGCTATTCTACAGATGTCTCTCTGGCATGGGTTTCATCTCGTTCTCAAATTTTTTCTTTTCCAACACAATTTGTCAGGGAGCCCCACATGCTATCGGTTTCCCTGTTCCTACACAAACTGTCAGGGTGCCCTCAATATGCTACAGGTTCCCCTGTCCCTACACAAACTTCTAGGAGACTCAACACGTTATTGGTTCTCATGTCCCAATACAAACTGTCAGGGGGTCCCACACAGGTTATCGGTAACCCTGTCCCTACACGAATTGCCAGGGGGCCCCACACATGTTACCGGTTACACTGTTCCTACACAAACTGCCAGGTTGCCCCACACATGTTACCAGTTCCCCTGTCCCTACACAAACTGCCAGGGGGCTCCACACATGTTACCGGTTCTCCTGTGCCAGGGGGCCTCACACGGTACTGGTTCCCCTGTCTACATAAACCACCTCATTACCCACACATGTTACCGGTTCCCCTGTCCCTACACAAACTGCCAAGTACCCCACACATGTTACTGGTTCCCCTGTCTCTACATAAACTACCACGTACCCCACACATGTTACCGGTTCCCCTGTCCCTACACAAACTGCCAAGTACTCCACACATGTTAAATGGTTATCCTCTCTGAGTCCTCTGTCCCAGCACAAACTGCCAGGTTGCCGCAACACAAACTGCTGTGGTGTCCCACACATGTTACAGGTTCATTCTCTCCCAGTTCCTCTGTCCCGACACAAACTGCCAGGGTGTCCCAACACAAACTGTCAGGTTGCCCCAACACAAACTGCCGGGATGTCACACACGTTACAGGTCTATTCTCTCTCAGTACCACTTTCCCGACACAAACTGCCAGGGTACCCCAACTCAAACTGCAGGTTGCCCCAACATAAACTGCCGGGTTGCTCCAGCACAAACTGCCAGGTTGCCCCAACATAAACTGCTGGGTTGCTCCAGCACAAACTGCCAGGTTGCCCCAACATAAACTGCTGGGTTGCTCCAGCACAAACTGCCAGGTTGCTCCAGCACAAACTGCCAGGTTGCTCCAGCACAAACTGCCAGGTTGCTCCAGCACAAACTGCCTGGGTTTCACACACATCTTACAAATCCATTCTCTCCAAGTTTCTCTGTCCCAGCACAAACTGCCAGGATACCCTATACATGTTACAGAACCATCCTCTATTGAGTCCTCTGTCCCAACACAAACTGCCAAGGTGCCTCACATTCTATATAGTTATTGCATTTTCTGAGTTCCCCTGTACCAACAAAAACTGACAGGGTGCCCCAGTACAAACTTCCAGGGTGCCCAAACACAATCTGCCAGGATGCCCCAACACAATCTGCCAGGGTGCCCCAACACAATCTGTCAGGGTTCCCAAACAGAAACTGCCAGCATGCCTCACACATGTGACAGCTTTTTCCTCTTTTGGGTTTACCTCTCCCAACACAAACTGCCAGGGTACCCAACACATGGTACAGGACCATCCTCTCTGAGTTAACCTCTCCCGGTTTTACCTCTTTTGGGTTTACCTCTCCCAACACAAACTGCCAGGGTGGCCACACATGGTACAGGATCATCCTCTCTGAGGTAATCTCTCCCAACACAAACTGCTAGGGTACCCAACACATGGTACAGGACCATCCTTTCTGAGTTAACATCTCCCAACACAAACTGCCAGGGTACCCAACGCATGGTACAGGACCATCCTTTCTGAGATAAACTCTCCCAACACAAACAGCCATGGTACCCAACACATGGTACAGTACCATCCTCTCTGAGATAACCTCTCCCAACACAAACTGCTAGGGTACCCAACACATGGAACAGGACCATCCTCTCTGAGTTAACCTCTCCCAACACAAACTGCCAGGGTACCCAACACATGGTACAGGACCATCCTCTGAGTTAACCTCTCACAACACAGACTGACAGGGTACCCAACACATGGTACAGGACCATTCTCTCTGAGTTAACCTCTCCCAACACAAACTGCCAGGGTACCCAACACATGGTACAGGACCATCCTCTCTGAGTTAACCCCTTCCAACACAGACTGCCAGGGTACCCAACACATGGTACAGGACCATCCTCTCTGAGTTAACTTCTCCCAACACAGACTGCCAGGGTACCCAACACATGGTACAGGACCATCCTCTCTGAGTTAACCACTCCCTACACAAACTGACAGGGTGGCCACACATGGTACAGGGTCATCCTCTCTGAGTTAACCTCTCTCAACACAGACTGCCAGGGTACCCAACACATGGTACACGACCATCCTCTCTGAGTTAACCTCTCCCAACACAGACCGCTAGGGTACCCAACACATGGTACAGGACCATCCTCTCCAAGTTAACCTCTCCCTACACAGACTGCCAGGGTACCCAACACATGGTACAGGACCATCCTCTCTGAGTTAACCTCTCCCTACACAAACTGCCAGGGTGGCCACACATGGTACAGGGCCATCCTCTGTGAGTGAACCTCTCCCAACACAGACTGCCAGGGTGCGCTACACATGTTACAGGTTAATACAAACAGAGTGGGCCATGCATAATTATGTTACAGATTGCAATGTTATGGTCACAGCTTCATGTTATAATTATAATATTTAATGGGAATCAATGAAACTTTGGATGTTATCTGATTGACTACCATAAATGTTGTTTTACTTTGCTTAAATAATGAATCCTTGCAACATATGGGTGGAGTATAGAGAGGTATGCTTCCTTAAGTACCTGTTGTTTGCTGTCCATGATGTCATCATCTTGTTCTTACCTGGAGTGGATCATGGAGAAGTGTGAAGCCGACTATAACATTTTTTTTGTTTGCTGTTTCCCTACCTACCCATGAAAAAGAGCCCTACTCAAAACTTTTTATAGCAATTCTTTAACATAATATTTTTTCGCTACCTTAAGTATATTTTTCTTGCATTTCTTAAGATTTTTACTGTCTTCAGACAAAAAAGAACTACCTACCTACACACTTATAAAATCCTGGGTCGGGAAACAGCAAACATGTATTTTTAAGGATGGCCTCAGAGAGCTTTGTCATGGCTGTTGTATTTATCTGGCAGTGGCACAACAACAGCCACGTGGTCCGATAAAGGTAGCCCTATACAAGCCACTTGGCCCCGTGAAGGTAGTCCAACACAAGCAACTTGGCCCCATGAAGGTAGCCCAATACAAGCCACTTGGCCCCATGAAGATAGCCCAATACAAGCCACTTGGCCCCGTGAAGGTAGTCCAACACAAGCAACTTGGCCCCATGAAGGTAGCCCAATACAAGCAACTTGGTCCCGTGAAGATAGCCCAATACAAGCCACTTGGCCCCGTGAAGGTAGTCCAACACAAGCAACTTGGCCCCATGAAGGTAGCCCAATACAAGCAACTTGGTCCCGTGAAGATAGCCTAATACAAGCCACTTGGCCCCGTGAAGATAACCCAATACAAGCAACTTGGTCCCGTGAAGATAGCCTAATACAAGCCACTTGGCCCCGTGAAGATAGCCCAATACAAGCAACTTGGTCCCGTGAAGATAGCCTAATACAAGCCACTTGGCCCCGTGAAGATAGCCCAATACAAGCAACTTGGTCCCGTGAAGATAGCCCAATACAAGCAACTTGGTCCCGTGAAGATAGCCCAATACAAGCCACTTGGCCCCATGAAGGTAGCCCAATACAAGCCACTTGGCCCCGTGAAGGTAGTCCATCACAAGCAACTTGGCCCCGTGAAGGTAGCCCAATACAAGCAACTTGGTCCCGTGAAGATAGCCCAATACAAGCCACTTGGCCCCGTGAAGGTAGTCCAACACAAGCAACTTGGCCCCATGAAGGTAGCCCAATACAAGCAACTTGGTCCCGTGAAGATAGCCTAATACAAGCCACTTGGCCCCGTGAAGATAGCCCAATACAAGCAACTTGGTCCCGTGAAGATAGCCTAATACAAGCCACTTGGCCCCGTGAAGATAGCCCAATACAAGCAACTTTGTCCCGTGAAGATAGCCTAATACAAGCCACTTGGCCCCGTGAAGATAGCCCAATACAAGCAACTTGGTCCCGTGAAGATAGCCCAATACAAGCAACTTGGTCCCGTGAAGATAGCCCAATACAAGCCACTTGGCCCCATGAAGGTAGCCCAATACAAGCAACTTGGCCCCGTGAAGATAGACCAATACAAGCCACTTGGCCCCATGAAGGTAGCCTAATACAAGCCACTTGGCCCCGTGAAGATAGCCCAATACAAGCAACTTGGTCCCGTGAAGATAGCCCAATACAAGCAACTTGGCCCCGTGAAGGTAGACCAATACAAGCCACTTGGTCCGATAAAGGTAGCCCAATACAAGCCACTTGGTCCGATAAAGGTAGCCCAATACAAGCAACTTGGCCCCGTGAAGATAGACCAATACAAGCCACTTGGCCCCGTGAAGATAGACCAATACAAGCCACTTGGCCCCATAAAGGTAGCCCAATACAAGCAACTTGGCCCCGTGAAGATAGACCAATACAAGCCACTTGGCCCCATGAAAGTAGCCCAATACAAGCAACTTGGCCCCGTGAAGATAGACCAATACAAGCCACTTGGCCCCATGAAGGTAGCCCAATACAAGCAACTTGGCCCCGTGAAGATAGACCAATACAAGCCACTTGGCCCCATGAAGGTAGCCCAATACAAGCAACTTGGCCCCGTGAAGATAGACCAATACAAGCCACTTGGCCCCATGAAGGTAGCCTAATACAAGCCACTTGGCCCTGTGTAGGTAGTCCAACACAAGCCACTTGGCCCCATGAAGGTAGCCCAGTACAAGCATTTTATGTTCAATACCACAATTTAACGAATAGTAATAAGGCCTAAAAAAAAAACAGGTTTGTTTCTGGTTACCCGACCGACCGTATTCTTTTACCCCCGACCCAAAATTTTTTTTTAGGTGTGAAAAAAAAATCCGATTTTTTTCCGTCCGAAATACTACTCCAGTTGAACAAAATGTATATAAATGGCAATAAACGAAATTTGTTCGCTGCAAAATGATTTCCAGTACCTGTCCGTAAGTTTCAAGTCAATGCATCTTTAACCTGGCTCTCGAGAATTAGCTGTTTCTACTCCAGGGCACGAAAATTCCACTCGTTCTCGTATTGACAAGTGAAATTCGAATCTGGACGAGTGAAACCCATGAATCAGTCGTCCGAGTTGTCGAGTAACATTTCAGTAGAAAACAACAACAAAGAAAAAAGTTCTCACATAGTTTATTAAGCGATTAAATGCAGTACATAGTCGCAACTCTGTTTATTCAACGATAAAATGCAATTTAAGTCAACCGGATATTGGGAAATTGACGCATTTCCGTTTTGGGACATTCTAAAATGCGGCTCTCGTTCTAATTTCACGGAGCGCGAACGTTATGGTATTTGATGTTATACAAATAACACTTTCACGGGGGAATCTTTAAGGGCACTAGTCAGCTTTTAGGTGACTGGGGCCAGGGCCTTCAGGAAGGGGAATTGCAAAAAGTATGCTGTTTTCCTGTATTGTAGTTTAACATTTTCTATATATATATATATTTTTTTTTTTTAAGGGGGGAATTTTTCACAGGAAAAGAGGGAAATATTTACCATGCCAGAGTAACTGTAATGGCCATGATCAGACTCGAGTGAACTATAGAATATAAATATAGTCCTCTATAATACTGGTCAAAGTTTCATAATTTTCATTGATTTATATAAAGAAAAAAATAACACATGATGTTTCCCTTTGTTTTATTTATATATAATAGTGTTAAATGATGGTATCTGACTACTTTGACTTGTGAACTTTTACAGTCAGAGCAGGACGAGTAAACATCCTATAACGACGAGTTACATGTCAAGGGCACTTGTCCTTCAGGACGAGTATGCAGTAAAATATATTTTAAACTAAATATCTTCGAACTTTTGATACAATTAAGAGAATTTGACGGCGATTTTCATGTTGAAAATACGGCTAACACACCGTTGCTATTGTCAACGCAGAGAATGGCCACCGGCCCACCGAATGTGCTGTTGGCATAATATTATAAATGTGGCTTACACATAAATTAAGATATTCATGCAGGAACAAACTGTTTCATACTTGTATGATCTGAAAATAGAAGTAAGTTTGGTAGAACTTACATAGACACACCATATACACTCCAAATTATGGACAGTAGACAAGAGTAGAGCAAAAAAAAACAACAAAAAAACAAACAAAAAAAAAACCTACCTGCCGACCCATGTTTTTTAGCTTGACTGATCAGAGATCAGCAGAGCTTATGCCGAGGTGCGTCGTCCGTCTGTCCGTCCGTCCGTCCCTCCGTCCGTCTGTCCGTAAACTTTTATTTGTAGCGACTACTCCTCTGAAACTACTTGACGGATGTTCATGAAACTTCACAGGAATGTTGCTCTTGATGTCTAGTTGATCCTAGAAAAATCGCCGGAAATTCAAGATGGCCGCCACGGCTAAAAATAGATTTTTAAAAAATAAGTTTGTAGCGACTACTTCTTGAAAACTAGCTATCCAGCTGGCTTGCGGAACGTCGGTGGTTCTACCCAGGTGCCCGCCCGTGCACGAAAATTGCCCGGAGGGGCACCTGGGGTCTTCCTCCACCAATGGAAGCTGGAAAGTCGCCATATGACCTTAGCTGTTGGTGCGACTATAAAATCCAATTCAATCAATCAATCTTGAAAACTATAAGAGATATTGATATGGGACTTTTTCTAAAATGATCAGCATGACATGATGGTTATCCGAGTCGAACATTATTTTGATTCGACGTTAAACATGGCTGCCAGCGGCCATCTTTGTTTACATAGAGTTATATAATGAAAACTTGTAGCGACTACTCCTCTTAAACTACCTGACGGATTTTCACGAAACTTCACACGAATGTTGCTCTTAATGTCTAATTGATCCTAGCAAAAATTCAGGTCGGCCGGAAATTCAAGATGGCCGCCATGGCTAAAAATAGATTTTCAAAATACAAGTTTGTAGCGACTACTTCTTGAAAACTATAAGTGATATTGATATGGGACTTTTTCTAAAATGATCAGCATGACATGATGTTGGTCCTTGTCAAAAATCGTTTTGATTCGATGTTAAACATGGCTGTCAGCGGCCATCTTTGTTTACATAGAGTTATATAATGAAAACTTGTACCGACTACTCCTCTGAAACTACTTGACGGATTTTCATGAAACTTCACAGGAATGTTGCTCTTGATGTCTGATTGATCCTAGCAAAATTTCTGGTCGGCCGGAAATTCAAGATGGCCGCCACGGCTAAAAATAATTTTTCAAAAAACAAGTTTGTAGCGACTACTTCCTGAAATCAAAATCAATCAGTAGAGCTTCAAGGTCATTGACCTCTTGTTTAAGGATTTAACCAGGAACAAACTTTTTTTTTTTTAGGCCTAAACACTTTATCCAGCCTAAAAATTTACTAAAAAATATAATTAAAGAACTCGGTGCTTTACAGTCATTGGAAAACTGTTCTATGCTCAAGTAATGATCATATGTACATGCATTGATATGCGCATGTTGACATGCCATTAACATATTGTTACATTGGCAGCAACCTCTTAGGGACAAGAGGTGTAGAACAAAGTACCCCATCAGACCTGCTTCTGCCAGGGAAGCCATGCGGGGCAGAGGCCTCGAGTCATTAAGTTCAAGTCCTTATCGGAAGCCACTCGTTAATATAGGGAAGCCACGCGGGGCAGAGGCCTCGAGTCATTAAGCTCAAGTCCTTATCGGAGGCCACTCGTTAATATAGAACTCTATACACATGTTGCCATGTTTGGTCCCCATGCTGGATAGTGACTGGATACTGACATTTATTTGCCAAATACACACACTAAATGCATCCTAATTTATACATTGTATCAATAATAGATGTAAATATAAATGTCACATGGGGGCTTAGCAGCCAATTTGAATATTGAGGCATGCCAGAAATTCCATTTGGTATTTTATTTGTCTTTTAGATGCAATAACAATTACACAAATTGGACATGTATAGAGGCTGAAAGACTAATGAAAGGTTACAGCCGTATTAATGGAAGCGGAGGTTATGGATGGGGGAAGGGGCATGGGGTTCTGGGGCAAGTTGGTACCAGGATTCCTGGCAGGCAGGTTAGGCCAAATAAAATTATACCTGTGTTTACTGTAACATTGCTGAAAAAAAATAGGGTAGGTAGGTAGGCATTTTATTTTATTTTATTTTTTTATTTTATTTTTTGGCGAAGTTACATTTAAGGTGGCGATGAGCTTTGATGAATGGGAAAATGTGGTATTTTAAAAACTACAATAGATAACAATATGAAATATTTTATGTGTATGTTTTATTGTTTCCCAAAAGGCCTGGCAACAACTGGCTCTTTTTCCCAATCACTTGCAATTATTGCAAAGGGGTAAAACAGTTTAATTTATTATTCGCAAGTCCGGAAGAGGGTCAGTTCCAACAGCAGGACCGTGATTGCGTGAACATAATTTTTTTTAAATTTTATTTTAAAGTCGGGGTGGGGGGGGGGGGGGGGGGGGGGGGGGGGGGGGGGGGGGGGGGTGGGGGGGGGGGGGTTCAGAGGGTCGGACGGGTTACAGTAAACTCAGGTATAATTTTATTTGGCCTTATGGATGTATGTAAGACTCCGCATGATGGGCCATGAATCACACTTCTCTTGCATATTTAGAGTATTAGCTTAACGCTAGGTCCTGCTTCATAATCAATATGAATTACCCTATATTTAATGGAACGTTGGCGGTTCTACCCAGGTGATGTCCCGTGGACAAAAATTGCCTGGAGGGGCACCTGGGGTCTTCCTCCACTAATGAAAGCTGGAAAATTCACCATATGTTGGTGCGACTATAAAATCCAGTTCAATTACCCTATATTTAATAAACCCGACTTTTTGCTATGAAAGCATGATCATTTTGTGATTGAATAAGGACAAATCAGAAGCCTCTCCAGGGATTCAGACTTGGATCACAATATTGGTGCATGAATTCTTTACAAGTTGTGAGGTGGCAAAGTATAGTCCTATATAAATACTTACATCCCCAGTGAGGCTTACTGCAATATTTTCTACGACAGTTATGACAATTGTCGATTTCATACGGCCTGGTCACACCGAAGACTTCATACAAATGGTACCAGTCTCTCCCAAAGTTTGAGATTCGGCATATAAAGGGTAGGACTAGCCGGCCCAGTGTCGGGATAATGTGACTTGATAAGTTTGTGTCTTCGGTGTGGTATTCCAGTGTGGCAGCACTAAGGCGACATTTTTTTTTTCTCTTGGTTTACGGATCCGCCGACCCCAATTTTCGAGAGATTGGGAAAAAAATAAAAATTTGAACATCTGTGTTTTTTTTCACCGCCGGCCGCATTTCAACACCAGATGAATAAAATAAAAAATTGACTTGGTAAATCAAGGTCCTCAAGACAAAATACTCCCATGTGTATTCTGAACTATGAAAACACTTCCAATAAAGTAATTAAAATGTGTTATACACAAATTAAAACAATAAGAAGTTTGAATATTTTGCCTGGCGTCGAGTCGGCAGTTTGTCACAACTTTGAGATCGACAATTTCAGACGTAAAACTACATTATCCTGCTATTAGGGTTGTGTTTTCTTTCTTCTTTGATAAGAAATACCATTTTTGGCATTCAAAACACATTAATGCATGAAAAAAGTTCCTAATTGATGGTATTTCGATTGAATGTTTGTGAAATTTTCCGGCCGTAAAAGTGCGGTGTCAGTAGTTCGGATGGTACATAATTTCGGATTTTTTTTGTTTTTTTTGTTTTACATAATCGAATAGTAAAACATTTCTATTCATTATTTAATCCATCATTCTTTCTTTTATCATGTGTAAGGAGTTCCTGGAATCCTACTTTTAAATGAATTTTACTCTAAGCTCCTAATTCTTTAACTTGGAGAAAGTGGTGACAAAATGAAAAATATAGCCAGAGGAGGCCCTGATAGTATAATAAAACCTGATTAAAAATTTGGCTCCAAGTTCGGCTCCAGTTCCACCAAGTCGGCTCTGATTATTATAGTTTGGCAAAAGTGCTAGTACTCTCCTTTACATCGGTTGTAAATTTCAATGTAATATATATTCTATTCTAACGAAGTGATAAATAAGTCTGCTGACTAGGGAGCATAAAGTGGTAACAAAAAGAAAAATATAGTCAGGGGAAGTTCTGAGTTTGAGTAATACATACAAATGTGTGCTATAAAAGCACACATTTCCACTAAGAAAAAAATATTGGACCTTTGCATCTTAAATCAGGGCCTGTCCATTTTAAATCAGGGCCTGTCCATTTTCAGAAGCAACAAGCCCTGGGCCTGTCTCTAAAAAAATTTCTTTGAGCACTGAATATTAAAATAATATTCAACGATTTAAATACATGTTATGTTGTAAAAACTTACGGTTTTATATGAGAAACATGGTCACCATGTTTGAAATTTGTACTTAGAAACACATTTAATATTTATTTTATTTCCCTTCCGACCGAGCGTAAAAAAATAAGAAAAAATCCGTAAACCAAGAATTTTTTTAATTGTGGCCTAATAAGTTGAACATGAGCACTACTGTAACTAGTCTGCATGCACCCTTGGTTTGGTTGTTGCATTTGGTATGTTACTGCTCTTACACCCTTGGTTTGGTTGTTGCATTTGGTATGTTACTGCTCTTACACCCTTGGTTGGTTGTTGCATTTGGTATGTTACTGCTCTTACACCCTTGGTTTGGTTGTTGCATTTGGTATGTTACTGCTCTTACACCCTTGGTTTGGTTGTTGCATTTGGTATGTTACTGCTCTTACACCCTTGGTTTGGTTGTTGCATTTGGTATGTTACTGCTCTTACACCCTTGGTTTGGTTGTTGCATTTGGTATGTTACTGCTCTTACACCCTTGGTTTGGTTGTTGCATTTGGTATGTTACTGCTCTTACACCCTTGGTTTGGTTGTTGCATTTGGTATGTTACTGCTCTTACACCCTTGGTTTGGTTGTTGCATTTGGTATGTTACTGCTCTTTGATAATAAAACAACCTTATCATTCTGGAAGTTGGATTGTTAAGAGCCCCCAGTAGAGAACTACATGTGTATTTAATGAATTCATTGACATTTCGAGGCAGAAATGCCACAACTATTTCTTATTTTTCTATAGAAAGATAAGGCAGTGTGGCTTTAGTGCCCGGAGATATTTAGGGGTATTAGATAGAATGGAAACACAAGTGACATTGTGACAAAGCTCTTCCTGTCCAGGATATTAACATTTGCTGAGTTAATGGCATTTTGCAAAAGTAGAATTAATAGCATTAGTATGATCCAATTGCTTTGATCCCATTGGTTGGATATTGAACTGAATTTCGCAGTTATTTGACCTTTAAAGGGACACATGGCAGATTTTTGTAAAACTTGGTGTCCAGTTAGTTGTTCTACATAATTTGCATTTGTTCAATCATTAATTATAAGAATAGTATAAACCAAATTTTTGTTGTATTTTACTGACTTTTGATAATATTGCACCAATAATATATTTCAACATTTGGTAAAATAAAGAAGAAAATTGAAAACTCAAAATGTTATTTAACCATAAGCAAGCAGGTTTGAAGTCAACATGTGACTGGATAATAATAATAATAATAATAATAATAATAATAGACATTATTTACAGAGGGTAATACACATTTAGTTACAGAACTAATCTTCCATGTGGCCGTCTATTATTAACACATTTACAATACTTGCTGGCAAATTGGTTAAACATAATGAATAAGAGAATAAGATATCAGCAGCCCTTGTATATGCAGCCACCTCCCATTCAGCTTCTGTCCACAGGCCTGCTCATACATTAGATAAATAAATAGAAGCTAATATGTACTTAAAGATTGCCTGTGTGCCTTTAGAGAAACTAACCCACCAAATAATGGCAAAATTATACTACAAAACCGTTTATATATGTGCTGATTAAAAGTATAGTTTAATCACGGGTTTTTAGATCACCTGAGCCGAAGGCTCAAGGTGATCTATTGGGATCACTCTTCGTCCGTCGTCATTACGTCGTCCGTCTTTTCTTCAAACGACCTCCCCAGAAACCGCTTGGCTAATTTTGACCAAACTTCACATGGGTGATCCTTAGATGAATGCTTTTTAGGTTTATTAAAATAAGGTCAGCGCGACATCCAAGATGGCCGCCCTTCAAAAAATCTTCTCAAGAACCGCTGGACAGATTTCAACAGTTTTTCTTTTAAAATGATCGCCAATGCCTACACTATCAAGTTTGTTCAAATAAATTCCCCGGGGTCAAAAATGGCCGTGCCCCGGGGGGTCCAAAGTTTGTATATTGAGATTTTGCATGTTTTTCATATAGACATATAGGAAAAACTTTAAAAATCTTCTTTTCTGAAACCACAAAGCTCTCATGTATTACATGTAGCATCAGCTTATGGTCCTCTACTAAGTTTGTTCAAATGGTGACCCTGGGGTCAAATTTGTCCCCACCCTGGGGGTCATAGTTTTACATGGACATATATAAGAAAAAATCTTTTTCTCGGAAACTACAAGAGCCAGAGGTTTGATATTTTGCATTTACTATAAGCTTATGGTCCTTTACCAAGTTTGTTCAAATGGTGACCCTCGGGTCACATTTGGCTCCGCCCCAAGTGTCACATGTTTTACATAGACATGTATAGGGAACTTCTTCTCTGGAACTGCAAGAGCCAGAGGTTTAATATTTTGCATTTGCTATAAGCTTATGGTCCTCTACCAAGTTTGTTCAAATGGTGACCCTGGTGTCAAATTTGGCCGTGCCCCTGGGGTCACAGTTTTACATAGACATATATATATAGGAAAAAAAAGGTTTAATATTTTGCATTTACTATAAGATGGTCCTCTACCTCCTCTAAGTTTGTTCAAATGGTGAACCTGGGATCAATTTTGATCCAGCCCCGTGGGTCACAGTTTTACATAGACTTATATAGGAAACACATTAAAGTCTTCTTCTCTGGAACTATAGGCCATAGGTTTAATATTTTGCATTTACCAACTCTTATGGTCCTTTACCAAGTTTGTTCAAATGGTGACTGTGGGGTCACAATTGGCCCCGCCCCAGGGGTCATGTTTTACACGGACTTGTATAGGGAAAAACTTAAAAAATCTTCTTCTCTGAAACCACAAAGCTCTCATATATTACATATAGCCCTGGGGTCACATTTGGCCCTGCACCAGGTGTTACACTCTAGCACCTTCATTTTGTATTTGATATTTACCAAACTTTGTCAGTGTCTTTATATCAGTGTTGTTATACACAACAGAGCCCACATTTCTTGAACAATCTTAACCAAACTTGCACAGACTGTATATGACCATAAGATTTCGAAGAAGTTTGATAATGTGCCAGTATTCAGGTGATCAATTTTGTTTAAAATACCTGTGATTGAATATGCGTAAAAAAATTATTATTCGGTAACTCTTAATTCTACGCTCCAGTTTAGGGGTAAGGCCTGGCTGATTAATGCCATTTATATTATGTAGAGTTTATATAGTTAAATATGACCGTTAGATTCGATAAATATTTTTGACAAATGTCGCGACTCATTTAGATGGGACAAAATGACTTTTTCTTATTAATGGCCAAATCCAGTCGATTTTTCCTGTGAAAGCTTGCATCTGAGTGAGAAAAGAAAACTCTCATCATCAGTAGGTTTAAGAACGGTGTACACATGTTGTAAAATTTTGCCTGTTGATGGCGGGATAGTGAATTCAAAGAAAGAGCAAGTATGTAGTAGGCAAGCAAAATAGGTACAACATACTGTCATCAGTGCCCATCTTAGTTCTTGATAGAAAGGAATAATAAAAAGGAATTTATATCCAGAATGTCGCGGTGTGTTCTGGAGTCTGGTGCTCTTTCGGTGTAACAATTTGGGGTATTTTAGTGTACATGATTTTATATAAGGCCAAAAAAAAATTACCTGTGTTTCCGGTGACCCGACCAATCCTATTTTTAAGGGAACGATCCTAACTACTTCTCAAAGGCCATAAGTGATATTGATTTGGAACCTTTACCAAAATGACTGGCACAACATGTACTTGGTCCTAACCAAAGTATATTTTGATTGGATGTCAAACATGCCCGCCAGTTTACATAGAGTTATATAGGAAAAACTTGTGGCGACTACTCCTCTGAAACTACTAAACAGATGTTCATGAAACTTCACAAGAATGTTGCTCTTGATGTCTAGTTGATCCTAGCAAAAATTCAGATCGGCCGGAAATTCAAGATGGCCGCCACGGCTAAAAATAGATTTTAAAAATGCGATTTTGTGGCGACTACTTCTCAAAACCATAAGTGATATTGATTTGAGACCTTTACCAAAATGTCTGGCATGACATGTTGTTGGTTGTAACCAAAGTTTATTTTGATTGAATGTCAAACATGGCTGCCAGTGGCCATCTTTGTTTACATAGTGTTATATAGGAACAAATTGTGGCAACTACTCCTTTGAAACTACTGGACGGATTTTCATAAAACTTCACAGGAATGTTGCTCTTGATGTCTAGTTGATCCTAGCCAAATTTAGGTTGGCCAGAATTCAAGTTGGCCGCCATGGCTAAAAATAGATTGGAAAAAGTCCAGACTTCCTGAAAACTATAAGTGATATTGATATGTGACTTTTTCTAAAATGATCAGCGACTACCCCTTTGAAACTACTTGACAGATTTTCATGAAACTTCACAGGAATGTTGATCTAGCTATCAAAAGCGTATCAGTAGAGTGCAATAGGAAACACACCTATTTTTTTTGGCCTAAGGTAAATACACACAGAACTCTCAAGCTTTGTATCTTACAGAATAGGATGCCTTATTCATGTGCATGAGACTAAAAGACATAAGAGTTTGCAACTTTGTCCTTCTTATTTTCCTGTAAATACACCATGTAGCATGTCAATCATTATGAAGCAGAGCTAAATTCTACTGAATTTCAATGAAATAATCTGAGACTTGATCTGAACTTAATCCTTAACTGTCATAATGATCATGTCACAGAATACGAAACAGAACAGCAATATGCCAAGTAGCAGACATTTGTAAAACCATCTTATTTTCCTTTCAACTTTGGAGCTTACAAAAAAAATAGATAGGTAGGCAGGAAATATATTGAAATTGTTATTTTTATATTGTTGTTTTTGACATCTACAAAGGCTTTGAGATAAGCAGTAACCTAATTTATTATTAATCTCTAATGCATGTCAGTAATATCGGAATTTTAAAGATTTTTTTTCACCAGATGCCAACGAAATTAATATTTAGTTTCACATAGAAAAAGGAGGGGGCAGCCAGGGACTGAATTTATCATACTTGTCTTTTTTGCTTTCTTTGCAAAATAGCAAGACAGACATTTTATGTACAGATTTTCATTGTGCATATAAATTGTGTCAAAAATGTCAATTAACTTGTCCCAATGTTGTCAGCTGGTTATGTTTATTTGTATTTATTAATCATGACAAGGTAAGCATTGGTTATACTGATTAACTGTTTTGTTTCTATTTTTCCAGGTCCAGGTCCCTTATACAGCTGTTGTTGTCGGTTTGACAGAAAGATAAATTAAGATATTATTGATTGTGCATTTTCATAAAAGCCATTTTTGTGTCACCTGTTTAGCATGGCAGACACTTAGGAATCACTTTGTCATCCGTCAGTCACACTTAAACCTGCAACCTAACCTTGTCATCCGTCAGTCACGCTTAAACCTGCAACCTAACCTTGTCATCCGTCAGTCACACTTAAACCTGCAACCTAACCTTGACAGTAACTTGAAAGTATTTGACCTATGCTCATAAAACTTCACACACATCTTTATCTGTTCTTATCTCAAGGAATATTGTTACACATGTTCAATAACCGACTAATTTTGCCAGAGTTTATTCCCTTTTCATAAAACTTTAACCAAGCTCATAACTGGCCATAAATTGAAAAGTGTTTGACCTATGTTCATGAAACTTCACACACATCTTCATCTTATCTCAAGAAATGTTGTTACACTTGTCCAATAACTCTTGGTTTTCATTTTGGCAGAGTACTTTTTCATAAAACTTGAACCTGCAACTTAACCTGCGTCACATAACTTGGCAAAATATTGACTATGGTCATAACATTTATACAGTTTTTTCTTCAGCAGTTATTCAATGTCATTGACGTACATGTCTTGTTACTCTGACTACTTTAAACAGAGTTATGCCTCTTTTCATAAAACTTTAACTGGTAACCTAACCTAGCTCAGAACTTGGTACAATATTGACCTATGGTCATGAAACTATACAGTTCCTCCTTATCAGTTATCCAATATGAAGAGATAATTATGCCCCTTTTTATAAACTGGAACAATTAAAAAAAACACTCCATAATTCATGAAGAATTGCACTCCCTGTCTTCAAACTTTATAGCTAGATTGCCCTGCTGAAATAAGCACATGGTTACACAAGTTCTCAGTGGAACACCTATTTGTATAAATATTTGGTTATAAGTCAAAATTGTTTAATGATAAAACAAGCTTCAACAGCTTATTACAAAAATGTTCCAACTAGATAGCCGGATAATTGTGGAGAACCTATGGAATACCTACTTTTTTTTTTTATTTAGGACCCCCCTGTCCCCACTCCCAGTAGGACAAATAGAAATTCAGATACATTCTTGAACACAATTTATCAATTTGACCATTCAAATATTACGTAGGTCGAGTAACTCAGAAACAGATGTTCCTGTCCTGCACACCCACAAACCCACACATGCACACCGCTGCACACCCCTGGATGTGCCACTGCATTTTGTATGTTTGAAAATTTAATATAAGTAAAACATAAAATGGATGTTTTGTAGAACATACAAATAACTCTCTGAGAATACTTGTGGTGAACCCAGACGAAATCCACTTTTATGCTTAACCAATAACTAGATAACTCTTTCCTATCGGGAAATGAATTAACCCTTTCCTGTCGGGAAATGAAACTGCTCAAAATTCCGACATCCCATTCAAAAAAATATCTGGTAAATATCTGGTAAATATGGTAATTACTAATTACCATTTGTAGACACTGTGTTACATATTATTCGAAAGTCAGTATTTTATGTACTTTTATATACTCTTATTTCATTTACATCTGTAAGTCTCGTTTGCTTTTTAGCTTTCGGCCAAATTTGCATATAAACTCTGTATATTATCCCCAATTCAATCTTCTTGTATGATCAGCAAGAGAGAACAGACAATAAAAAAGAGTTTGATTGGGTAGTAACCAATATTACATGCATTCTTCTGGGTAAATTGCAATATAAAATTGTTAGCTACTTCTTCACAAGCTCGTCTCCGTCAAGGAATCGGCATTATTTGATGATTACCTGACAGTTGCCGCGATAATCCAGCAATAAACTGCAGATAAAATAAGATTGTCACCAAACTTACCAGTCAAAGCTCCCATAATGCAATTGGATTGGTTTGCAGGAGTTGTGTCAGTCGTCAATTATTGTCTGACGTGGGGAAGGCATTGCCCAGTATTGTGTCTGTCTAGTTCAAACATATTTTATGTATAAGAAAACAGAAATTTTAGCTCAACTTTTTTGAAAAATAAAACAGAGCTGTTGCATTACGTGATCGTCGTCTGCCCTGGGGTGAAAGTTTGTATGTACGCTTACATCTCCAAAATTACTTTACACATGTATTGGCATCATTAGACAACATCATACAGCCAGGTTCTATAACATGCTTTCATTTTAACGAAATTATGACCCGTTTTATACTTGCAAAATTTGGTTAACAAGTGCAATAATTCTATTGAGCAATTAAGCAAAATTAGGCTCTTCGTCATAGTTTCTCAATAAAGAAACATGGCCTTAACAGTTCAGCGTCTGCACCGACTGTCGACATAGTTTCTCAATAAAGAAACATGGCCTTAAAAGTTGAGCGTCTGCACCGACATTCGGGGCTTTTTGTTGTGCAAATGGGCTCAGTGGTTAGTTTTCTGGCATTTATGAGTTTTCGGTGTTTTTCTCCTTGTATAAGTGGTAACGAAAAACAGTACCATTCCCAATGGCAAAAAGTATGGGTTTTTTTCTGAGTTGGAGTGGAAAAATTCCCAATCCAATTACAGTAAGGCCTACAATGAATTTATTTGGCAACAAATTTAAATATAATGATAAAGTGAGTGAAAGACTTGTCTATTTTGGATAGAATTACAAGATAAATAATGCAAATCTGAACGTTGGGACATTATTTAGCTGTGATAAATGCCTGCAAACTGTAATTTACATGACAAATTCCATCAGATTTCAAAGAAACTGGAACAAAACATCCAGTAAATTCCCGAGAATCCTGATGTTGTTGCAAAATGATATCACTTTGTATAAAGGCTTTCAAATAATAAAGATTCCAGTGTTCAAACAAAAATAATGATGCTTCTTTATTCTAGCTTTAAATTACAGTTTAGAAGTTGGAAGAGAAAAAAGAAGTAGACAGTTTTGACACCTACAATATAAAAAAAAAGACCGTCATATGTAATCTAACATGTGTTGAAAATGATGTAAAGCACTATACAAACAACAAACAAATATATTACATTCCAATGTATTCCATAAGAAATTTAAACATCTCATTTTAAAATAGTATTCCATAAGAAATTTAAACATCTCATTTTAAAATAGTATTCCATAAGAAATTTAAACATCTCATTTTAAAACAGTATTCCATAAGAAATTTAAACATCTCATTTTAAAATAGTATTCCATAAGAAATTTAAACATCTCATTTTAAAACAGTATTCCATAAGAAATTTAAACATCTCATTTTAAAACAGTATTCTGTAAGAAATTTAAACATCTCATTTTAAGACAGTTTTCTGTAAGAAATTTAAACATCTCATTTTAAGACAGTATTCCATAAGAAATTTAAACATCTCATTTTAAAACAGTATTCTGTAAGAAATTTAAACATCTCATTTTAAGACAGTTTTCTGTAAGAAATTTAAACATCTCATTTTAAGACAGTATTCCGTAAGAAATTTAAACCTCATTTTAAGACAGTATTCCGTCAGAAATTTAAACATCTCATTTTAAGACAGTATTCCGAAAGAATTTTAAGACTATTCCGTCAGAAATGTAAACATCTCATTTTAAGACAGTATTCCGTCTAAAATTTAAACATCTCATTTTAAGACCGTCAGAAATTTAAACATCTCATTTTAAGTCAATGAAGTTGCATGTCTTTTATTCAGTAACACTTCATTTCCTTGTCTTCTTTGTTATGAAGTGGAATTCATCGTAATTTTATGTTTTATGTATAAAAATTGAAATCACAGTCTCTGGTACTAAATCAATCCAGGGGTCTGGAAATATTTTGAAAATCCACTTGCCCAGGGCAAGTAGATTTTCAAAATCCACTTGCCCGGCCCAAAATGTCAATTGCCCCAATTTCAAATGTCACTTGCCCCAAAATTAAGCTACGGCGAGACTGCACGCTAAGTTAAATCCTTTTCTCTCACTGTTTTTTTGTCATAATTTTTTACATAATTTCATTGTAAAATTAATGACTTAAATTATGAAGGATCAGAGCTTTAGGTTGTTGCCATTATGCACATATAAGTGTTTTCCTCCACCGGTGGGAGAGGGGGAGTGGGGTGTCAGTGGGGATACCCCGAGGATATAAAATCGCTGATGAACCTGGTACCAAATTCGTAGACTCGAATGCCTATGGAATTAAGATGTACAAGATGCTTGCTCCTAGTGCAGTAATTACAAAAGGGCAGGCAGATAACAAAAAAAAATGCATTAGGTCGAACAAAACTTTTTTCTACTTTTACTTTTGTTATAGACTCCACCAGATTAAAAGAATGAAAAGAATGATGCATTAGGTCAAACAGAACTTTTTTTCTACTTTCACTTTCGTTATATAATTCATGTAGATAAATATTATGTGTTGGAAATTATTAGCACGGTTTATGCCTAAATCCGACTGGTACTGTTTTTCTGTTAATATCTTTTGAGATGCCAAATTGCAATTCTTCGAATAATTATCGAAATTAGCCAAGGTCGAAGCACATCTTGGATACAATGGCAAACTTGAGGTTCAAAACAAAACACGCCATTCCGTCATTGATCTCGGGATTCATTCAAAACAAACATGGCATTTTGAAATAAAAACAGATGCACACCTATTCATTATGACATGCGTCGATAGCGACATGCGTCGATAGTCTCTTTGCTCATCAAACAACGCCGTCAAATTGCCATAATCGTTTAATTGCCCTACTTGTTTACAAATTGGTTTGATTGAATCGCCATTGTTTTATTTTATCAGGTGGTAGTGAACGGGAGTTGTTTCATTGCCCAATAAAAATACATCGGTTATTTGATTGGATAATATGGATGCAGTACTAGGTCAAGTGTTGCGTCATGATTTTTAATTTTTGAACAGAATATTACCCGACATACAAAGCGACAACACCATCTCAATAACTGATTTACACACTGATGTGTATTTCACACTAATCTGGCGCGTGACTTACTTCCTGCATAGAGGGGCTCGTTTCACACGGTATACGAATTCTAAAGACCGCGCGTCTTCAATTGAAGATTGGCACCCCAAGCGTTCCTCGGCCAATCAAATTCTGATAAACTGTCAAGTGGGAGGGATTAAACAATAACGAACAACACAGGTCAGTTTTAACAGGTCAGTTTTATGACACGTATCAGTAATTGCTCGCGGCGAAAGAGACGGGTGGTAAATTACAACGCAATTATCGGCAAACTTCACAGTCCAGGCAAATTTTCCCTTGATTTTTATCTAATAATGAAACGTCCATCGGGCAAGTGACGGGCAACCAGATTTACGAAGGTCACCTGCCCGCACCCAAAATCCACTTGCCCGGGGCGTCGAGCAACCATATTTCCGGAGCCCTGCAATCACTTAAAAGGAAAGAGAAAGATTCACATAAAAACATAATTTTAGAGGAACTAGATAGATGAGTTGAAAGTAATGCATATATAAATAATTTTTAGCCAGATTGCATAGCAAATGCAGGCTTATAGTTTGGTAAATTCCGTCTGTCTGTCCGTCCGTGCTTGGGTTCAATAGCTTAAGTGGTATTTCATGTCGGTCCAGTAGCCTTGGTGGTAAATTTTGAGGTAACCGCTCAAAAATGACATCTTCTATGGGAAGTAGTGGGGGTATAGTGGTTAAAAAAAATACGTGTTATTTTTTACCACTTTAGGTTGGACAGCCCAAGTTTGACCAAGTATTTTGTTACCTCCTAAGGCTGTATAGGACACAAAAAAAACACTTGAGCAGTGGATGGACAGATGCAGTGATCGCTTGAGGTTACAGACCACTTTAATAAGAAACAACCACCTTAGCCAAACAATTACTTAAGGTATCAATAGTGGGTACGGTACCTCCATCTGTCTGTCCGTCCGTCTGAGCGTTTTGATGTTCTGGTTAAAGTTTTTGATCGAAGTATTTATTTTTCCTCATTTCTGAAAAACGAATTGTCGGAAAGCTTTGAAACTTGGCCCACATGTTCATTGTCATTACACAATGTTATATGACAAGAACCATAACTCTGTCATGTATTTTACCTGAATTATCCCTCCTTTTTACTTATAATTTTCAGTTAAAGTGTTGAATTCGCAATCCAGAGTTTGCACCACTGTAGGAGCTTCACGTGTAGAAGCTATATTTGAGTTTATTTAAAATTTGAGATGTTGGTGTTTGGTTTAGAATGTAATAAAATGTACTTTGATTTAATCACATGATGTTAATCCACTCTCGCAATCAAACTTTAAGCTCACTATATGGCAGGTGCTTCCCAAATCCAGTGGCCTATGTTTATGAAGTAAACTGACTTCATTCTTGAAGTAGTCGATCTGCATTTTGTCTTACGCAAAACTTAGTTTCTAAAAATAGAACAGGAGACTCCCTATAGGAATGACCCATTGCTATAAATAGCTCATAAGGACAATTAATGAAATCCCAAAATCAACTACCCCAAAATCAGCTCTGGTACAGTTGTAATCTACCCTAGTGGTTCAGTACAGAACCTGTGAAAGTTTATGTTTTTACTATTTCAGAGCAATAACCTAGATAAATTGTTAACAATTGTTTTACCCCTTTTCCAGGCAGCGACTGGTTAAATGTTTATGCTCGTTTTATCCCTTTTCCAGGCAGCGCCATTGTTTTATCCCTTTTCCAGGCAGCGCCATTGTTTTACCCGTTTTCCAAGTATCCACTATGACTGTTTATGATTTAATTTCAGAACACCACTCCACTACGAGGCGAGCACAATCAGGAGGTAGGTTCATTTTACATAATTCATTTTCATTATAACTAGGGTATCATTATGCATTATTTATATTATAGAATCAATACAAAAACAAGAAAAGCTCCTTATTTATTTTGAACATTTTGTAATATGACAGTCATGCTTTATAATATAAGGTAGCACAAAAAAAGTTAACAAGAAACCCTCCTGGGAATTTTGAGTAAAAGAAGAGGAAACACAAATGTAATATAATGTTGATTCTTTTGGCCCCGTTTCCACAAAATAATGGCGTTGCAGTTCATTCATCCTGTGATTTGTGGACAGTGTATCATTTGTACATGTCTTATTTGAAACTATGGTAGACTAAAAAAGAAGAATATTACAATAGGCAAAATTGATTCGCATTTTAAACTAGAATTTTATAAATTTATGTAAATGATTTTAAAAAGAATAATATTGATTTCAGTCAATTTATCAAAAATCAGTGGTGATACAAAATGAAAGTAATATGAATATTTCAGTCCATTGTGATATGAAATGACAAATGATATTAATATTTCGGTCCATTGTGATATGAAATGACAGTAATATGAATATTTTGGTCAGTTGTGATATGAAATGATAGTAACATGAATATTTCAGTCCATTGTGATATGAAATGACAGTGATGTTAATAGTTTGGTCAGTTATGATATGAAATGACAGTAATATGAATATTTCGGTCAGTTGTGATATGAAATGACAGTGATATGAATATTTCGGTCAGTTGTGATATGAAATGACAGTAATATGAATATTTCAGTCAGTTGTGATATGAAATGACAATGACATGACAGTAATATGAATATTTCAGTCAGTTGTGATATGAAATGACAGTAATATGAATATTTCGGTCAGTTGTGATATGAAATGACAGTAATATGAATATTTCGGTCAGTTGTGATATGAAATGACAGTGATATGAATATTTCGGTCAGTTTTGATATGAAATGACAGTAATATGAATATTTCAGTCAGTTGTGATATGAAATGACAATGACATGACAGTGATATGAATATTTCAGTCAGTTGTGATATGAAATGACAATGAAATGACAGTAATATGAATATTTCAGTCAGTTCTGATATGAAATGACAGTAATATGAATATTTCAGTCAGTTGTGATATGAAATGACAGTGATATGAATATTTCGGTCAGTTGTGATATGAAATGACAGTAATATGAATATTTCAGTCAGTTGTGATATGAAATGACAATGAAATGACAGTAATATGAATATTTCGGTCAGTTGTGATATGAAATGACAGTGATATGAATATTTCGGTCAGTTTTGATATGAAATGACAGTAATATGAATATTTCAGTCAGTTGTGATATGAAATGACAATGACATGACAGTGATATGAATATTTCAGTCAGTTGTGATATGAAATGACAATGAAATGACAGTAATATGAATATTTCGGTCAGTTGTGATATGAAATGACAGTAATATGAATATTTCAGTCAGTTGTGACATGAAATGACAGTAATATGAATATTTCAGTCAGTTGTGATATGAAATGACAGTGATATGAATATTTCAGTCAGTTGTGATATGAAATGACAGTGATATGAATATTTCGGTTAGTTGTGATATGAAATAGAGTTTAATTAACATTGTTGAAGTGATATGGGAAATAATTCCTGAGTGAGAAAGATTCTTGCGATATAGAAATGAGTGCGTTTTCGCACGAGTTTCTATATTGCAAGAATATTTCTCCCTAGTGAATTATTTTCCGTATCACGACAAACATGTTAATTAAACTATATAATATATATTCTGTGATGAATTTCTTTCCAATCGTCTTTTGACACAAGTATTCCTTCTTCTGTCACTCCTTTGGCGACAGCGCGAAGTAATATCATGACGTCAATTCGTGAAGTAATATCGTGACGTCTATCGTTTAGTTCATAACATTTGGCTACTCTGCTATCTTGCATACTAGACAAGATAGCACAGTAGAGGAAGGGATATGTTATAGATTTCCTCAAACTGGGAAATTTCTATAATTCATCACAGAATGTATAATATATGACAGTAATATGAATATTTCAGTCAGTTGTGATATGAAATGACAGTAATATGAATATTTCAATATGGGATGAAAGTGAAGGAATAGTTCAATCAGTTGTGATATGAAATAAAAGTAATACTTCAGATAATGTTGATATGAATACCAAATGGAAGTATTGATTTCATACAACAAAAACATGTCTATAAAAGAGACACAATGTTCTATTTGAAGATACAGGTAAAACAGATAAATTACCTACATGTATATTATGCAACGCGTGCAAAAACACAGACCTTCATAATATTTCTTTCAGAACACAGGCTCTAGAGGTGACCATTCCATAGACGTAGGTTCCTTTTATGTTGTTCATTTTCATTATACTTAAGGAACTTGGGTCTTTGTTCAAAGCGGGGAAATATTATGACCCCATTTTGACTGTATGGTTCAAACCCATCGTCACTTTATTTCTGAGATTGCCCGTCCTAGAGATAGCCCGTCCTAAGATGGCCTTAATTTGTTACAACATAAGTCATGCTGCCTGATGTTTATTGTTGATAACTTTTGCTTTATTTTATCTGTTCTTTTTTGTTTTGATGACGTATGAAGGAGCCTTGTTTGGGTAAGAATGCCATTTTATATAAAAAACACACAGAACAACTAACATTCATAAGGGATTCAATAACATAATGAGGAAAGATGGTTCTTGATGTTTGCCTTTTAACAGTGCCAAGTCCGTTGCTTATCACCATTCTGATTGTAGTGGTGAAATTATTAGCTAAAAGAAGTATGTATGGTTATGTGTCGGCTAGATATATTTGAATTATCTCCCTTCATGGCTCTTTGATGAGCCAAAGATAGGAACTAAGAATGTTACATAGTAAATGTAAGAAGGCATCAGTTGCCACAGTGCCCAGGGTTAAACTTAAAGGAAACATTTCAGGGAAAAAACAAATACAGAATTTTCAAGAGCGTTCTCAGGTAAATGCCTTTGCTGATCAATAATATCATTCATTTAACTGCTGCTTATTGTCCATCATTCTTTGTGCGCCTGCTTTTCTTCTGAACATCTGCCCCACCCACCTATACTACCGCCCCTTCATCACATACTCGTAACAGTCGGACAACAAGTTGTTAACTGGCCATGTTTCTTCGTTTCAGCCTAGCCAAGATCCGTATTGTTTTGTTGAATTCTACGACCATGAATCTGCAGCGGCGGCGTTGGCAGCCATGAATAAAAGAATGTGTCTAGGCCGGGTAAGTGTCGCCATAGCAAACAGAGTTGTTTTGGCAACAATGCTTCGATAAGTTCTTTAAATGGAACAGACGATTGACTTGACATGCATTTTTATAGTCAAAAAGAATCGACTGACAGCAGGGATTTTTTTTGGCCGTTTTTATAGCCGTTTTTCGGTCATATCTTTTTTTTCCCCAATTTTGAGGAAAGAATTCCCAATTTAAAAAAAAAAAAAAAAAAAAAAAAAAAAGTGTGCCAATCCAATGATTGGGGTTCAAAAGCTTAAATAAATGCTTCAGTTTATCTTGGTTTACAAAAACAGTATTAAAAGATATAATTATGAAAGGAATGCTTTACTTTATATGTTTCCGAATTTTATTAAAAATCGCGCTAAAATTCCCAATTTTATGAAAAATCGCGCTAAAATTCCCAATTCCAGGGGTATGGGTCATGTTCCCAAAATAATGAAAAAAAAACCTGGACAGTATTTCCTCTTGTATTATACTTGAACATTTAAATATATTTGTTGTACAATTGATTGTTGTATTTTACGCAAAATGATTGAAAAAAAATCCCCCATAATTCTTCATTTTGTAACATACTTATGATTATCTCATGTCTCCAAGTAAATATTAAAAAATATGATAAAATAAACGAGCATGTGACAATATGTGGTGAAGAAGCAAGCCTGTTAAAGCAGAAGATTGTTCCAGGAGGGACCACTTTCAGAGACGAGAAGTTGTAGGAAAGGGAGATTAACCGGTAAGTGCATGTTTTGTTTTGCTCCAACCATATATTTTGGGACGGTATAAGCCTGTGAACTCGTGTAAATATATAGCCTGATCCCTTGTCGAATTCAGTAAAGTTGACATGAGTCGGCCTCGTGCAGAATAATAGGAGTAGGGGAGGTAATTAGATGGAAAAGGTTATTAAATAACACTCAGTGAGTGGTGGGGTGGGATGTGATGAGATGTTTTTACTTACATATACACCTGGGGCCTGTCGTATTAAACATTAAGTCAAAATCAAATTTTTTAATTTTTTGCTTTTCTTAACAATTACATTAAAATGAAAATAAAACTATATTTGTGTATGCTTCTGAATGGTCTGCTTGCTAGTTCAGTACATTTTGTTTTTTAATATGAATGCTTTACATTGAAATGTTAGAAGGAAGTTAATTTTGACTAACGATCAAAATTATCGTAAGATGTTTAATAAAACGGGCCCCAGGCATGTAGGTCTGTCATCTGCGATCCCGATACAGATGTATCGACTGTCTTCTGTCGTTTCACGTTCAGATACACTTTGATTTTACGCTGTTTCCAAATATACCAAAATAAAACGTAATTAACTGTTTTGTCAACATTGATCCGCTTTCACAGCTAAGTCCAAGTTTATAGTGAATGCATTATATATCTTTACATTGGGTCATCAGTGGAGCATTAGAGCATCATTTAAACAAGAAAAAAATACATTTTGTTTAAAATAATACTGATAACTAAACCCCTGGTTCGGGCAGGTTGTAAAAATGATTGTTGCACACATTTTGGATTTGAAGGCGTTTCATTGTGAGATGTTTATTGATATTTAATTCAGGGCTCGACATTAAGGACTGTCTGCTTGCCCCAGGCAGGTAAAACATTGATTTGGGCAGGTAAAGTCTCAACTCAGTCCCGTCAGGCAACTTCAAAACTGAGTGACAAGGACTACATATAATATGACAAAACTCACTTGTCTAATAATGCTTCATTTTCGTCCGAGTTTCCACGCCATTTTGGTAACAAGATGCGGTATTCACCATTACACGATTGGACGATCAAGATTGTTAAGACTTGTTTGCTGATGAACATTTTGCTATACAATTACGAGAATACTCACGAATTTGATAAACAATCGGGTATTCCTTATTTCTTTTGCGTTTTTGTTCTATAACACAATAGTGATATGATATGTTTGCAACGATAGCGTACAAACAGTATAATATTTTATCCTTATAAAATAAAGACTTTGGATCTAAATAACGGGGCAACCAACAAACTGGCATGGGCAGGTCAATTTTATTTAACTGGCCCTATGGGCAAGCTGTCCGTAAAGTTAATGTCGAGCCCTGTAATTATCAGTTCTTAAGTTTGTGGTATTTGTTTATGATTATATATTAGCAGACAGTATTTAATGGATTATAAATGTAGGCATGCATACTTGCACCACGTACTTAGACAACATTTTTGTTATTTACAAAATCTCTAATAACCAATTTAATGACTGTTATTACAGGTCTAATTTTATAACGACAGTGTGGCAAAGTATTGCTGCAGGTTATTGTCCCCAAATACTCATAATTAAAAAATGGAAGGGAAAAAAAAAGACTGATAAACTGATAAATAATTAATGAATTAATGAGTTTTATTTTCTTCTGGAAATGTCAAATTTCTCCGGTTTCTCAGCCAAACCTGGGAAATAAATGTCATAATGTACAAACTAACATGAAAATTGTACGCTCCGGGGATTATGGGATTTACACAGTTGATATGGTAACGGCATTGTGTAAGTTTTTAATTGCTTAATTGACGATAATGTGAGAATTTTTGTTTGTTGATGGAATAGTTTTCTTTTGTCGCAGAATGGAAAAGTCCTGAGAGAAATCAAAAAAATTCCAAGATTTTTAACGAATGGATGATAATTTAATTGTGTTTCCAAATAAGTTTGTAAAGACATTAACAAAAAAGAAAAACTATTTATCATTCAGTATACAATATGTAATTTGATATATACTACTCCGAATAATTTAAGGACTGCCAGAATATTTGCCATAATTTATGCTTACTAGTGAAAATGATTATATACCATTTTCAATGGTCACACAGAATGTGTAAGCAATGTTGCACTGGACATTGTCTGGCCTTCTGCATTAGATAAAAGAACCAAATGTTAATATACATTGTTCTGTTGATTTAAAAGAGTCCTGAGATTTTTGATAATTTCTAAAAATCATTAATTTGCCCCAAAACAACAATACTAAAAGTTTTCGAATTTGTTGTCAATTTATTCATAACTTACTAACAATGGCACTATGGACGCGAAATTTTAATTCCCCTTGAAATTGACTAACCTTTGACAGTTTAAATGCATACACCGAACAGTTTCGAAAAGCACTGATTTTTTTCTCATCCAATAGGAAATAAATTGTGCAGACATTGTTGCATATTTCTCACTGCACGCTTATCTGTAGAGTAATTCTAAAGAAATGGTGACCAGTGTGTGTTTAGGAATCAGCAGTTATGAAAATAATTCAGTAAAATTTTTGCATGAAAAAAAGCATTTTATTGAAATTTTAAAATCTCAATTTTCTTTATTTTTTGGTGTAAAATGTTCCTAAAGAATACAGAAACACGAAACAGTTTCCATTTTTCGTATGCACTGTGTATTTAAACTTGTTCAACGATGCAAACTTTAATCATATTGAAATAAAGAAGGGATGGTCCCTTGTATAACATATTGAAATAAAGAAGGGATGGTCCTTAACTTATTTTGAGGAATATATAATGAAACAAAATTAAAACTGATTATAGCACAAAAAATAGATGTGTTGTTTTGGGGACGACCCTTCATCTTTCAAAAAAAAAAAGAGAAAAAAAAAGGAGGAAAAGAGATAAGTTTTGTCTCTGCCAATCAATCCATGACTAGAAAGTAGCAAAAAAATAACAAAAAAAATCGCTAACTACCTACCATCCTGTCCTAATGTCTACAGGAGATGAGCACATAAAGGGGATCTGTCCTCTATATCTATGTATAGATAACATCTTTATTTTCTAACCTGCATGTAATCTGATACGTACCATAATGTTGAACTTGGTACACTACGTTGGCATTGAACAGTATTTTCTGGTACCATACTATTGAACTTGATGCACTGTTCACATTGACGTTTCTAGCATTATCTCTCCTTGTATAGATTAGTTTGTACTGCAGTGTGATAGAATTCCATTGAATGAAAGTTGATTTCTATGAACATGTTTTTTCATTCAGGTAAGATTTCCGGGAGTTTTATGATCTTTAAATAACGAGATAAACAGGAAGGCCATTGATTCTAATTGCCAAGATGCTGAGAAGTACTCTTTTGTAGTTCAAGGACTATGGTGTTCTTGTTATCACATTTCATGCTGGCTGTCCCATGTACAAATAATAGCTGAAATTTTTATTTAAAATGAATCAATTTGAATATAATTCTATTAATCTCATTATTAGACCATTCCCGGTATTGCACAGTAATCTTTTGTGTGTTCCGTGTTAGCCGGTGCCCAGATAGATCAGTGGACTATCTTATTCTGACATTTCCTGTTGGCTGCCAGAGACCCATGTACAAATACAAACTACAAAGATACTGACTTAAATGTCATTTAAAATCAATCTGTATGAATATATTATTTAAATATTACTGGCCATTTCATTCTTGTTTAAACATGGGTTACAATCGCTTTCTTCTACTATATCTGTAACTGGATAGGTGTCCAGCAGTTTCCATAGACCAAACCCCTTCACAGGAAGGCCAAAAAAAAAAAAGTGTGTTTCCTGTTGCATGCTCTAAAAAAATAGGGCAGGTCGGTAGGCATTTTCTTCTTTTTTTTCTTTTTTTTTCTTTTTTTTTGGAGCAAGATATTGTGAGATTCTACATGTATTTATCTCGTAAACCCCATACAAGTTGATGGTACAACTGAAAGTTTCTCTGTGATGGCATTTTCTTCTTTTTTTTCTTTTTTTTTGGAGCAAGATATTGTGAGATTCTACATGTATTTATCTCGTAAACCCCATACAAGTTGATGGTACAACTGAAAGTTTCTCTGTGATGTCAGTTTACCTCGATATATTGTGATAAATCATTGTTCAGAACAAATTTAATTTTTTATTTTTTTTTATTTTTTTATTTTTTTTTTCATAAAAAGTTTTAGGGTCGGCCCCTTAAAAATAGGGTCGGCCGGGCCACTGGAAACACAGGTATTTTTTTTTTGGCCGAATGTGAAGTCTGGTAGGGAAAGTGTAAGTCGTTGGGTTACACACATCACATTGCTTATTGTAAAACCCAAGTTTTAGCATACTTTAATTGACTTTCAAGTCAAGCATGTAAGAGTTTTTCCCCTTGGATCATGAAAGAAAATAAATATGCTCGTGTTAGATTTAAGTCATGAAATAGGTTCAGAATTAAGCAGTTTGTTTAAGAATACATCTGTCAGAGTTTTCACCACTTGAACAGTACTAAGCTACGACCGCACAGAGATTCCCTTGTACTTATTACTATGTAAGCCAGTTGAAATAACTCTTAAGTCACGTTTTGTTAAGATTTCCAAAATCTTGGTGCACAAACTTTCATGCATGTGAGAAGTCCTTGGATGGGAACTTTGATTGATTGAATAAAATTACATGAGAAGTCAAGCAGAAATATTGACTTCCTCGCTTGGCAAGTTATATTATGCAGAGAAATGTATTTTGCATTCAGGTAGATGGTTTTATTCAGTGGCAGATTAGTAAAGAGTTTGAAAAAATCATCTCAACAGGGTTCTGACAGTACAAATTTATTAAAAAGTCTAGGTATACTACCTTAATTATGTATTCAACGAAAGATTATATTTGTATAGGGAATTCATGTTGCAATGATTAGCGATAATTCACGTGCTTCTTACACTACATGGCTTAGGGAATTTAGTATATGTAATATATATAGATATATGTACAAGTAATCTAATTCATGTTTTGTCAAGTTGGCTTTTGTATCAAGATTTAAATAAATTACAGTCTGTTAATATCACCTGCAGGGATTCTTGCAGGAATTAAGTGCGCGCAGTTTTTGTCATTTTCATAGATTACCACATCTGGTCTGTGAGGACAAGCCATCGTCGGGTCTGTAGGTTAATGACATTGAATTTTAGGTTCATAATCCTTCAGGCTGATGCCAGAATCAGCGGAATCTGTTATATAAAGAAAGTTTAGATAACCTGGTTTCAATCAGGGTTAAAGGAAGGGTAAAAGTGCGGGCTATATAGGAATCACGTTGTCCATAAAGTCCCGTCACTTCACATCCTGTCAATACATTCTTGTCCCGTCGCATAACACATTTAACATTTATATTTAATACCTGCATTTATCTCAAACGCTATCAAATGGATTGTTCCCAAACTTCATATACTCATAACAACAGATGAACTTATGTCCCTCTACATCACCCATCATTCATTGCCTAATTTATTACAGAAATATGGCCCTTTGTTTGACTTAGAATTTTCCACTCTAATATTGTATAATGACCTGTTAACACATTTTTTCTCAAAGGTGATAGTTCCAAACTTCATGTACACATAACAACTGATGACCTTATGTCCTTCTACATCACAAATTGTCGATGCCTAATTTATTAAAGAATCATGGCCCTTTATTTGACTTAAGAGTTTTTCACTCCATATAAATGAACTTCAAGTGGCTTTCACTTTAACACTTTTCATGGATTGTTATTACACCTAACATACACTTCACACGAGATGATATGTGTCTCTGCATTAATGGTTTTTCGATTCTGCAATTTTTTTATTTTAGACATTTATTAGTCCCTTTCAGTTGTTTCACAGGAGGGGACTATAGGTTTACCGCCTGTCTGTCTGTCCGTCCGTCTGTCAGGCTCTCCGGAAAACTGGATCCTGCGATAACTTAAAAAGTATAAAAGATGTTTTCATGAAGCTTCTTGCATATGGTAGAGGGGCATAAGGAGATTATGCACGTTATTTAATGCTGTTGATATGGCCAACATTGTTAAAAAACATCAGTTTGTCATGAAAACTGGATCCTGCGATAACAAACATCTGGATCCTGCGATAACAAACATCAGTCTGTCATGAAAACTGGATCCTGCGATAACAAACATCAGTTTGTCATGAAAACTGGATCCTGCGATAACTTAAAAGTTTAAAAGATATTTTCATGAAACTTTATACATATGGTAGAGGGCATACAGAGATTATACACGTTATTTAATTTTGTTGATATGGCAACAAAATAGTAAAAAAAACACGTTGGTCTGTCCGGAAAACTGGATCCTGCGATAACTTAAAAAGTATAAAAGATATTTTGCATATGGAATAGGGGCATAAGGAGATTATGCACGTTATTTAATTTTGTTTTTTTGTTAAGGTTGTGAAATGTAGCATGCCTTTGTTATTTTCATAGCCTTTTGTTTGGTCCGGTCCAGCAAAAAACATTTACTGTCAAACATCGGATCGGTGAGGGGGTCATCAAGTATTGCCATGCAATACTGGAGTATCTTGTTATTCTTGGTTTTGCCTATCATCGGCTAGAGCAAAAAAGAGAGGGTATTCATCACCTTCAGTGATAGTTCTAATTTGAGACTGTCGTATCATGTCATATTATAATAATTATCTATATTATATATCAATGCTCTTTCTCAGGGTACTACCCTCAGACCCGATATATTTTCTGGGCAAAATTGAATGTCAATATTAGTTCTCCCCCTATCCATCTGAGTTTGTTGCCAGCAATTTAAGGTTTGTTTTGTGTACTGGTCGAAGAACACGAGAGATAGTGCAATATAAATCATGCAAGTGCTGTCTTTGGATCCTGATCTGTGTTGTCCAGATGTGTATAGTTCCTTCTGATCTGTGTTGTCCCGATGTTTATAGTTCCTCCTGATCTGTGTTCTCCAGATGTTTATAGTTCCTCCTGATCTGTGTTCTCCAGATGTTTATAGTTCCTCATTATCTGTGTTCTCCAGATGTTTATAGTTTCTCCTGATCTGTGTTGTCCAGATGTTTATAGTTTCTCATGATCTGTGTTCTCCAGATGTTTATAGTTCCTCCAGCCATGTAATAAGTAGAAGACTTCAAAAAAGTTTAAGAACATGCAAAAAATATGTCTCACCCTTGAATCAATGGGAACACGATATATACAAGGTGCAAAGAACCTTCATTCCTCGAATTTCCTTTCTTAAAAGATACACATGGGGGTCTTTCTTTGCCTCATTTTTGTATGTAAAAGATACACATGGAAGATCAGTATATTAGGCAGAAAACAGGGTGTGAAAAATAATTTGCCAAAACACTGATAGATCGAATCCATAGGGTCATTTGTTTTTTATCAGATAAAGAAATGATTTTCTGAGTTATGTTGTAATGTAAGATTGCAGTTTGATTTAGTAAACTAGCTGCGCATTTTCAATGTTGTTTAATAGTTAACCTGTCCATGTATGTATTACAAACTGAATCAAATAAAATTTATTCCCAGTCATTAAATGTTCAAATGTAAAATATGCTATGAAATGTTTTTAATTTCTTAACATTGTAAATGTTAAATGTGTTTTCTTTCGTTCCTTTAATTATTTTGAGCAGTGTATAGGAACATGAGGCAGGCAGTAGTATACCGCAAATAAAACTGTCTTGTATGTAGGGTTTTCCCAGTCACGTGATGATGGTACAAACTCTGCTCGTCCATAAGCGCATCAGGGCAGGAAAATTTGTTTCCGAGTCACCCGTCATAACATTTGAATGGTCAAACTGATAAATTCTTAAAGAATTTGAATTTCTGCTCGTCCTGCTTCAATAAGCTCTCACCATGGCGAGCGGATGAGTGGACTTCGTTGCCTGCGCATCTTGCACATGCTCAGGTACTCTTGATATCTGTTGTCGCTATATTGTTTTCCCCAGACACACATGTATTTGCATCTACATTTCAAAACGGGTAAACCCCACTGTAGGAGAGTCTCTGACATGCTGGCCTCGACCATATAGCAATTTTTTGCCTGTTATTGACTCAAAATCTTTATGCCCAAGGACGGGGTCGATTTCACCTTTGTTTTAAAAGGCTACATTTAAAGATTTTTTTTTTATTATAAAACTTCATTTACTTTTAATATAAGAAAAGAAGTATATATATAACTGGAGAAAAAATAAGTGGAAATAGCTGGCGTGATAATCTGATCTGAAAAACGTTATTCTTTAAATTGTCTGTTTATTCTCTAAAAACTCTGAAATTACGTCTTAATAAATTGCACAAGTTAAATCCACCGGTGGCTCCACCTTCCTGCTGTAAGCCTTATGATCCGTAGATAAAGAATTGACGCTGTCTTGCGTTAATTGTGTATTGATTCATTTCTTCCTTAGATTAGTCAGATTTTCTTGATTTTTCTCAATAAAGCTTCATCAATGATCAGTATGTGTCCTGCACCAGGATCTCCCTCCAGATCTAATTATCTTGTGGTTTAAATTTACTCTTATTCTGCCATGTAACTCAAAGTAACTCGCTAGCTGTAATTCAATAAATCTTCCTCTCAAATCAAATTAAATAAATTTTATTGTAATTGAAAAGGATCCAGTTACTACGAAATTTATGAAATTATAAAGTAATAATTTTGTCTGTCGTTAGTTTTTACCTTTTCTGTTCTAAGTTCATCATATATTCGATTAATATTTCCGAAGTCATTTGGAGATTGTCTGTCTAGTAATTCGCAATTTTTATCAGAAATTGTTTTCACAGAGTTCATATTTAGCAAATGAAATTATGTGAAGTGGGTGATCATGTGAGTCTTATTAAGAATTTCGAAATTTCTCCATGGACTATGTAGATCAATTATTGCATTGTCTTGCGTGTATTATTCCAAGCAATGTGTCATTTCATGGGCCCGTAGGGACGCAGCTAATAGAAATTATGGACACATTTGTTCTTATGTCAAGAGGAATTCAAACAAAATTTCTCCTGGATGTGTTGGGTCCAGACGAATGCAATAAGTTTTTGTTTGTTTTTATTACACTGGTGAATTATGTGGTTCAAGTTTCCGGGTTTATGGCGAGAGTCTGTGACTGAAGTGTAGAATTTAGGTAGACTGGTGCCACTAATTGGGTTAAGGCCTAAAAAAAATATAGTGATGTTTCCTGTTACATGCCCAGAAAAATGAGGTTCGGTAGATTGTATTTTTCTTTTTTTTCTTTTTTTGGGAAGACCTCAATACCAGTGTGTTTCAAATTATATAATATATAACACTGTCAGAATTAAAGACTTTAAGTTGACTTTGCATAAAACAAGTCTATTGTTTGTTGTGTTTCTTTAGAGAGCTGCAGATACAGGTACTCTGTCATCATAAAATATTATCTGCTTCTCGCTAGTGCGCTCAATTTTGATTGGAAATTTAAAAATAGAGGTATCGCGTGGAGTATCCGGAGTCACAACAAACCCCTTCCAAAAATAGTATATTTCCATAATATTTATAAGACTCAAGCTGATGGCTAGGCAAAATATGCTTTGAAAAAAAACACAGCATGATGATAATATTGAATGCAAATGGCGAACATTTGTGTAATCCGCGAATGTGGGTAAAATGCGTGTATAACACAATAAACAATCAATTTTGAATTAATTTCTTCGCAACAAGTAAATTAAAACATTTATATTGAGATAGCTGTACGTTTTTGACTTTGTATGCTTGATTCTGATGAGAAAAGCAAACTTTTTTTTGTTTTTTTGTTAAGGTTGTGAAATGTAGCATGCCTTTGTTATTTGTCGAAATCATAGCCTTTTGTTTGGTCCGGTCCAACAAAGAACATTTACTGTCAAACATCGGACCGGTGAGGGGGTCATCAAGTATTGCCATGCAATACTGGAGTATCTTGTTATTCTTGGTTTTGCCTATCATCGGCTAGAGCAAAAAAGAGAGGGTATTCATCACCTTCAGTGATAGTTCTAATTTGAGACTGTCGTATCATGTCATATTATAATAATTATCTTTATTATATATCAATGCTATTTCTGAGGGAACTACCCTCAGACCCAATATATTTTCTGGGCAAAATTGAATGTCAACATTAGTTCTCCCCCTATCCATCTGAGTTTGTTGCTGGCAATTTAAGGTTTGTTTTGTGTACTGGTCGAAGAACACGAGAGATAGTGCAATATAAATCATGCAAGTGCTGTCTTTGGATCCTGATCTGTGTTGTTCAGATGTGTATAGTTCCTTCTGATCTGTGTTGTCCCGATGTTTATAGTTCCTCCTGATCTGTGTTGTCCAGATGTTTATAGTTCCTCATTATCTGTGTTCTCCAGATGTTTATAGTTTCTCCTGATCTGTGTTGTCCAGATGTTTATAGTTTCTCCTGATCAGTGTTGTCCAGATGTTTATAGTTTCTCATGATCTGTGTTCTCCAGATGTTTATAGTTTCTCCTGATCTGTGTTGTCCAGATGTTTATAGTTTCTCCTGATCTGTGTTGTCCAGATGTTTATAGTTTCTCATGATCTGTGTTCTCCAGATGTTTATAGTTCCTCCAGCCATGTAATAAGTAGAAAACTTTAAAAAAGTTTAAGAACATGCAAAAAATATGTCTCACCCTTGAATCAATGGGAACAAGATGTATACAAGGTGCAAAGAACCTTCATTCCTCGAATTTCCTTTCTTAAAAGATACACATGGGGGTCTTTCTTTGCCTCATTTTTGTATGTAAAAGATGCACATGGAAGATCAGTGTATTAGGCAGAAAACAGGGTGTGAAAAATAATTTGCCAAAACACTGATAGAGCGAATCCATAGGGTCATTTATTTTTTATCAGATAAAGAAATGATTTTCTGAGTTATGTTGTAATGTAAGATTGCAGTTTGATTTAGTAAGCTAGCTGCGCATTTTCAATGTTGTTTAATAGTTAACCTGTCCATGTATGTATTACAAACTGAATCAAATAAAATTTATTCCCAGTCATTAAATGTTCAAATGTAAAATATGCTATGAAATGTTTTTAATTTCTTAACATTGTAAATGTTAAATGTGTTTTCTTTCGTTCCTTTAATTATTTTGAGCAGTGTATAGGAACATGAGGCAGGCAGTAGTATACCGCAAATAAAACTGTCTTGTATGTAGGGTTTTCCCAGTCACGTGATGATGGTACAAACTCTGCTCGTCCATAAGCGCATCAGGGCAGGAAAATTTGTTTCCGAGTCACCCGTCATAACATTTGAATGGTCAAACTGATAAATTCTTAAAGAATTTGAATTTCTGCTCGTCCTGCTTCAAAAAGCTCTCACCATGGCGAGCGGATGAGTGGACTTCGTTGCCTGCGCATCTTGCACATGCTCAGGTACTCTTGATATCTGTTGTCGCTATATTGTTTTCCCCAGACACACATGTATTTGCATCTACATTTCAAAACGGGTAAACCCCACTGTAGGAGAGTCTCTGACATGCTGGCCTCGACCATATAGCAATTTTTTCGCCTGTTATTGACTCAAAATCTTTATGCCCAAGGACATGGTCGATTTCACCTTTGTTTTAAAAGGCTACATTTAAGGATTTTTTTTTTTTTATAAAACTTCATTTACTTTTAATATAAGAAAAGAAGTATATATATAACTGGAGAAAAAATAAGTGGAAATAGCTGGCGTGATAATCTGATCTGAAAAACGTTATTCTTTAAATTGTCTGTTTATTCTCTAAAAACTCTGAAATTACGTCTTAATAAATTGCACAAGTTAAATCCACCGGTGGCTCCACCTTCCTGCTGTATGTAAGCCTTATGATCCGTAGATAAAGAATTGACGCTGTCTTGCGTTAATTGTGTATTTGATTCATTTCTTCCTTAGATTAGTCAGATTTTCTTGATTTTTCTCAATAAAGCTTCATCAATGATCAGTATGTGTCCTGCACCAGGATCTCCCTCCAGATCTAATTATCTTGTGGTTTAAATTTACTCTTATTCTGCCATGTAACTCAAAGTAACTCGCTAGCTGTAATTCAATAAATCTTCCTCTCAAATCAAATTAAATAAATTTTATTGTAATTGAAAAGGATCCAGTTACTACGAAATTTATGAAATTATAAAGTAATAATTTTGTCTGTCGTTAGTTTTTACCTTTTCTGTTCTAAGTTCATCATATATTCGATTAATATTTCCGAAGTCATTTGGAGATTGTCTGTCTAGTAATTCGCAATTTTTATCAGAAATTGTTTTCACAGAGTTCATATTTAGCAAATGAAATTATGTGAAGTGGGTGATCATGTGAGTCTTATTAAGAATTTCGAAATTTCTCCATGGACTATGTAGATCAATTATTGCATTGTCTTGCGTGTATTATTCCAAGCAATGTGTCATTTCATGGGCCCGTAGGGACGCAGCTAATAGAAATTATGGACACATTTGTTCTTATGTCAAGAGGAATTCAAACAAAATTTCTCCTGGATGTGTTGGGTCCAGACGAATGCAATAAGTTTTTGTTTGTTTTTATTACACTGGTGAATTATGTGGTTCAAGTTTCTGGGTTTATGGCGAGAGTCTGTGACTGAAGTTGAATTTAGGTAGACTGGTGCCACTAATTGGGTTAAGGCCTAAAAAAAATATAGTGATGTTTCCTGTTACATGCCCAGAAAAATGAGGTTCGGTAGATTGTATTTTTCTTTTTTTTCTTTTTTTGGGAAGACCTCAATACCAGTGTGTTTCAAATTATATAATATATAACACTGTCAGAATTAAAGACTTTAAGTTGACTTTGCAAACAAGTCTATTGTTTGTTGTGTTTCTTTAGAGAGCTGCAGATACAGGTACTCTGTCATCATAAAATATTATCTGCTTCTCGCTAGTGCGCTCAATTTTGATTGGAAATTTAAAAATAGAGGTATCGCGTGGAGTATCCGGAGTCACAAACCCCTTCCAAAAATAGTATATTTCCATAATATTTATAAGACAAGCTGATGGCAAGGCAAAATATGCTTTGAAAAAAAACACAGCATGATGATAATATTGAATGCAAATGGCGAACATTTGTGATACGCGATTGTGGGTAAAATGCGTGTATAACACAATAAGCAATCAATTTTGAATTAATTTCTTCGCAACAAGTAAATTAAAACATTTATCTTGAGATAGCTGTACGTTTTTGACTTTGTATGCTTGATTCTGATGAGAAAAGCAAACTTCAAATTGACAACTTTCAATGCCAAAAAGACGTATGCGTTAAAAATCGAAAACGGAAACGGTCATTGCTAAGTGACAGGACTGGTATAATAATTCATTTTGCGTCGTCATCGTCGTGGTTTTTTTACCGCTATAAAAAAAATTTATCGCTTTAAAAAAAAAATTACAGTCTGGGTAAAAATCACGGTCAGTCAGGTAACAGGAAACAACCCTTTTTTTTCCAGGCCGAAGTCGGAATTTAGATGTTTGGTGTCAATGAGTGGGTTTTGATCAGAATGACCAGATAGGTGGTGCACATGCACATGATTGGGTTTAAGGCAAAAATTAAATAGGTGTGCCACTAATTAGGTATAGTCAGAATTTAGATGTGCTTGTGCCACTAATTGGGATTCAGGCAGAATTAGATGTAATGGTGGAATGGTGCCACTAACAATGTTTTAGGCAGAGTTTAGATATAATGTTACCATTAATTGGGCTTTGGTCTGAATTAAGATAGAATGTTGCCACTAATTGGGTTTTTGGCAGAATTTAGATGAATGGTGCCACTAATTGAGCTTTAGTCTGAATTTAGATGGAATGGTGTCACTAATTGGGCTTTAGGCAGAATTTAGATAGAATGGTGCCTTTAATTGGGCTTTAGTCTGAATTTAGATGGAATGGTGTCACTAATTGGGCTTTAGGCAGAATTTAGATAGAATGGTGCCTTTAATTGGGCTTTAGTCTGAATTTAGATGGAATGGTGTCACTAATTGGGCTTTAGGCAGAATTTAGATATAATGTTGCCACTAATTGGGCTTAGGCAGAATTTAAAAGAAATGGTGCTACAAATTGGGCTTAGTCTGAATTTAGATAGAATGGTGTCACTAATTGAGTTTTAGGCATAATTTAGATGGAATGGTGCCACTAATTGGGGTTTAAGTTGTTATTGTACCATTAATTTAAGGCAGACTGATGTGAGAATTTAGATGTGATTGTGCAAATAATTAGGTTTGATCAGAATTAAGATTGGAAATTGTAAATAACCAGGTTTTAGTTAAAATTTAGATGGGACCAGATTTTAGGCAGAATTTAGATGGAGTAGTTTACAAATTCAGAATATTGGATGGAGTCTGTAATATTTACAGATTCAGTATTCAGATGAGATGGTTGGGTCTTGTAAGAATTTGCGTACACTTCCAATCATTGTGCACATTTTTGTTGGCATTCACATTTGTTGTTTCATCCCTCACATTAAATTGACATCCACTAAGATTTTGTTGGACATTTTAAATTCTTCTTAGGAGTTCTGTCTTTAAGTGCTGCTCCAAATGGTTAAGTTAAACAATTTTGTATGTTTTTGAAGTGACATTAGGCAAGCCGAATTATGTATAAGCTTGAAAAGCATGTAAATTAAATGACACGGGGAGGGAACACGTGCCACACATTCCAACTTGATTTCGCAATTTGTCCTGAAGGAGAGGCGGAAATGAAAGTGAACTTGATGAATAATTAAAATCCATTTCTCTTCTCTGTTTGATTTGTGGACCATTGTCAATGATAACTAACATTGGAAAGTGTCATCATGTGACTGGTTTATGGCAGTCAGCTGTGATGTTACAGATTCGCCAGGCATTCTCTGTGTTACAGAATTCTGGAACTTTCCACAGGAATGCTCCTAGCAGGTGCCACTGCAGCATGGAAGACACTGGAACGCTGGGATTTGGTGACGAATTATAACTCATCAGCCTACCCTTGTTCAAGAGTTCATTAAACTGTGGCTACCATTCGCAGAGCAAAAATACATTGGAGTCTAGGCATACACTGTTTTTACCATTAAATACTTGTCGGTCCTTCATGGGTGCTGTTGACAGTTTAGTTAACAGTATTTCCAGTATAAGAGAGATGACAAGCAGGAAACCTTGCAGACTACTCTACCATCATTTGTAATGAGTAAATGAGAAAATGAATAAACGGTGTTTACGAGATTATGAAAGATGATCATCTTCCAAAGTGTGACTGTTCTGTACAGGGTATGTCTTTGTAAGGGGACGAATTTCTATAAATTTGAACATTTTCTGAGACACAACTAAGTATGGATGCAACTGCGGCCGAGCTAGTGCTGTTTGAAAGAAAGTTGTACTATTCATAGCAGCGCTCAGTTTAGGTATCCTTCTGGCTTTGTAGCGGAGAGTGGGGTCACTTGGCAAGGTCATCGTGTAATAGTCAGACTAATTTCACGATGGTCTTTGCAGTTCATAATCTTGTGGTGGAAGGAATCTCTTTTTTAATATAATTTATTCATTAGCATCCTGCCTGGAAGTCATTAAAATGTTTTTAGCATGCTTATTTTAAAAAATAAATAAATTATAATGCTCTTAAAGACTAGTGTGAATAGGCTTTCTCTACGTTTGTGTTAAATCAGATTATTGGTGTGATCTGACAGTTCAGGGAATTTGAGAGGATTTGATAACAATTAGGAAAATGCGACTGTTTATTAACTGAAATGTTGCCTTAGGCATTTAATTATTCTTTCAAATTACATGTTTTCCAAGAAAACAGATTCTAGTTATATTGGTTACCTCCCTTGATAAAAACAGGTTGTTCTAGATTATCCTTGTGTTTTTTTTGTGGTTTACCATAATTTTTCAGCACGTTTTAGGCTTTGTATGACTGTTCATTTTTAGTGGTGGAGGCAGACCACCCACTTATTCCTGGGTAGAACCAGTACTGTTTACCTCCTGTCGTCTGAAAGAAACACACACTTTCTCACTGACAAGTCGAGCTCCCAGTGTGATTTGAACCCATAGTGGTGAGAGGTAAGAAGGATTTAAACGCAGTGTCTAGCCTCTCGACCACAGAGGCCCTAATTGATCTCATCAGTGGTTAAAATATTAATTTCTAGGAAAACGCTGTTCTTTTTATGCTACAACTTGTTTATTTCTCCAAAAAATCCTGTTTGGCTTAATCAGTTGATCAGCTTACATAAAAATCATAGCGCATGGGAATTTATTGAAACCTTTTATCTGCACCACTTAAATCACGATTAAGTCTCCGTTATATGGAAACGGAAGAGGAACAAGTTGAAGTTTACAATATGATACAAATTTCCGAGCTGCAGATGAAATAATGAAAGTCCCCACGGTGTTTGCTCAAAACTGTGTTTGTGGTCTTTCCCATTTAAAGGTGTTAAAGATTCAAGAAGTGATGACAGAAGTGAAGCAAACGAGGCACACTGTCACAATTTACAGCTTCATGTTGTCTTCCCGATTTTCAGGTTCGCCTAGATGACAAAATTATGATGGTTTTACCCCTCCGCAGGGTCCCCTATCTCAAGATTTATTTCTCTTTTTCCCCGCAGAATTGGTCACCCAAAGGACCTACAGACATTCCGAAAGGAAATAAAGATCAAGGCTAGGAGTTCATTGATTTTCCACTAAATAAGTGTTTATTATATTCCGATGATATCTTTTGTTTGTTAGAAAATGGTTTCGTGGCTGCAGGCATGCTACTTCGGGCAATGAACAGTGTATTTCTATAAAAAAAGCTAATGGTTTATTCCTTTCATCTTGGCTACACATTAGGTTTATTCTCTCTACCATGTAAACAGTAGTATTTGGTCCCGCAGACAGCTTTTAATGTTGTATTAAATCCTACTAAACATTAGGTTTATGTGCAGCAGCATGATTTACTGTCTGATGCACGGGGTGTTCATCTGCTTACCCATATATAGCACGTGACGTTCCTTTTTCAATAACAACATGGGAGTCAAGATTTAAAATGTCCTTTCCATGTGCTTGCCCACACATAGCACATGACTTTCCTTTCTCAACCAGTATGATTACATGGCAAACCCTTGCATATGTAGCAACAGGGGAGTAAATATTTAAGATAGGGATCAATGTACTTAGAAACCATTTGTTTGCCATTAAGTTTAGCTCTTGTTTTCCAGAAAACATTAAATTATTTACTGCATATTCAACATGATTTGCTTGCACTCGCGTGTCCTTTGAAGCATGACTGCATTGTGACACATTCTTGTTGCCAGTGTGTACATGAACCCTTACTGTAACATGACGAGCTTAATGTTACTTATCCAATTGGCCAAGAACCGTGCTTGGATAATTCATATTCATCGAATAATTTGTTCCAGCTAACTATTCTCCTGTGGAAAGCTATTGTCTTCAGAATGTTACAATCGTCATAAAATGGAAATGTTGTTCGTTTCAACTTTGAGGTGATTTGGAGCAGAAATTAATTGACTCCGAGATGGCCGTTTGTCATGTTACAAATGAATATTTTATAACATGATATGACAGGATAGGCCAGGTAATGGATTGAAGCTAGCGGGAGTGGGGTTTCACTGGAAAGAGTTCATTTGTCGCTACATGTAAATTTAAAATACGTTTTAGTTGTTCTGTGAAAGTTCTTTTTTATGTCTTTTTGTAAATTCCCATAAATCGATGCTATTTCGTGTTTTATTTGTATGAAGTCTTGCATAAGGTTTATATTATTGAAGTTTTCTAAAGTTCCATGAAGCTCAATAAAGAACATTGTTTTACTGAATGTAAATGTAAAAATCCTTGGTTGAATTACATGTTTTCATTTCTATAAACAAATTTATAGCTGAGGAGAGGATAAGGTATGGTTCTGCATTTGCTGTAATTGTTTTGTTTTATGCAATCAGTTTTCGAGCTAATTTTTTTCAAACTTGAATTAATACCTGCAGAATAAACTCTATCTCTCTTCTGATTGGGGTAGAGATTTTACACAAGTTGATCATTTTGCTGTTTGAAATTAGTATAAAGTATACTCAGCAAAAATAAAAGGTATCCTGCAAAATCTGAGACAGTAAGAAAGAACTAACAATTGTAGCACGATTTTCTTTTAATAACAAAATTTGATGTTCCCACAAAATGTCATCGAAATATACCGAATAATAATAAAAAATAATCACAGTTTAAAACCGTAAGTGTGAAAAGGAAATTAACAAAACTTAACAAAAGTAAAGGTTATCGACAGTAGTTCAGATTCAGCAGAGTCCATTCCAATACACAGAAAAATAATCAAAATCTCGCTAATATCTCGTGTCCACCGTTACACCGAATACACGCGAGAATGCGATGTCGCATGGTTCTGACGTAACGACTGATGAAGTCTGGAGCTAATGCATCCCATTCGCGGACAAGTGCTGCTGCAAGGTCCTGAATACTTTGGATTGGGTTGTCCTGACGTACACGACGTCCCAGATATGCTATATTCTTCATCAGTCGTTACGTCAGAAGCATGCGACGTCGCATTCTAGCCTGTATTCGGTGTAACAGTGGATAATGAGATATTAGCGAGGTTTTGAATATTTGTCTGTGTATTTGAATGAACTTAAACTGCTGAAACAGTGCTATTGTCGTTAACCTTTACATTTGTTTTGTTAATTTCGTTTTCACACCTATGTTTTTAAACTGTGATTTATTTTTTTAATTATTTGGTATATTTCGATGAGATTTTGTGTGAACATCAAAGATGTTATTAAAAGAAAATCATGCTACAATTGTTAATTCTTTCTTACTGTCTCAGATTTGGCAGGAAAACATAGAGGATACTTTTTTTTGCCGAGTATAGATTAAATTTTGGTGTTATTCACATTGGACAGGAAATAAGTTTTTTTTAAAAATGCAGAAAGATTGATAAAATTAATTAAAATAAGGCTTCATTTCGATTTTGATGTTTACTTTAACACTCCTGTATTGAGGAAATGATTTATTTCCATAGGAATGTTAACTCTGGTGTTTTGTGATGTGTAAAGCTCAAGTTACAAGCAATATAACCTGAAAAACACTTTATTGACAGTACACAAGTTATATAAATTACATTTTGTGAGAATTTAGAAAAAACTGATATCTGACTGCAGTTTGCAAACCAAATTGATCCTAATTAATATTTCTGTTTGTTTTCTGTTTATTATTTCTGGTTAAATGAAGCATTGATCACCTGATTTTAAAATTTGTCCGATCAGTTTGAACATTTCACAAATAATAAACGTTCAGCATTCGGTAACAGAGATTTACTTTGGGTATTTTTTTTATAGCCGTTATTGAGCTATATTTCCAATGCCAAAACATATATTTTTTATATTTTTTTCCCAATTTTGAGACAAAAATTCGCAACTGAAAAAACAACAACAAAAACCAGACAATATGACAGTATTGCGATACCTCTGCTGGCCTTAGTGTACTGAAAACAGTATTAAAGACATAATTATTAAATGAATGTTTACGATATTATTTCCCAATTGTATGAAAAATCACGGTAAAATTCCCAATTGTTATGGTATGGCTTATGTTCCCAAAGTATAGCAAAAATCAACTGGATACCGAATTTGCAGTTTATACAGACTATCCTGTATTTGGAGAAGAAAAAAAAATTCCCCAGAAGTTTTAGATCCAGAAGTTTGAGTGCTCCTATATACATTAGTGTGATTTATATTCAGGCAAATACTGTATAGAAATGTTTTGTTTTGTACATCCCTTTTCTCTTCATTAACGTTCCATTAGTTTCACACTATAATTATACATTCAAAATATTTAGTTACATTAAAAATCAGCATTTCATTTTTGTTAAAGAAGCTAACCTTCCAAATAAAGCCAAAATCACACAAACAAAATTGTTAATCAAAACTCTATCCAGGTGTTGAGGTCATACAATAATGCATATGTGCCGATTAAAGGTAAAGGTTTAATCACTGGTTCTAAAAATACCAGTGATTGAATATGCGTAAAATGAATTATGAGTTAACTCTTAATATTCGGGGATTGGCCTGGCTGGTAATGCCGTTTATATTGTGTCTATAGAGTTTGGATTCTCAAAATATGTAAGTTATATATACACCTCGTCGTCAATAGGTTAAGAAACCGTGTTGATATGAGGTAAAACTTGGTTGTTGGTGGGATAGGGACTGTATCCTCTATGTGAATTAGCATAAGAATGTGTTCTTCTGTAAGAGGAGGGCAGCTTTCTGGATTCCTATGTATCCATAACCCTCTGTGGCAGCACTTCAGTAAGAGTGGGGCAGCTTTCTGGATTCCTATGTATCCATAACCCTCTGTGGCAGCACTTCAGTAAGAGTGGGGCAGCTTTCTGGATTCCTATGTATCCATAACCCTCTGTGGCAGCACTTCAGTAAGAGTGGGGCAGCTTTCTGGATTCCAATGTATCCATAACCCTCTGGCAGCACTTCAGTAAGAGTGGGGCAGCTTTCTGGATTCCTATGTATCCATAACCCTCTGTGGCAGCACTTCAGTAAGAGTGGGGCAGCTTTCTGGATTCCTATATATCAATAACCCTCTGTGGCAGCACTTCAGTAAGAGTAGGGCAGCTTTCTGGATTCCTATGTATTCATAACCCTCTGTGGCGGCACTTCAGTAAGAGTAGGGCAGCTTTCTGGATTCCTATGTATCAATAACCCTCTGTGGCAGCAATTCAGTCAGAGTAGGACAGCTTTCTGGATTCCTATGTAACAATGACCCTCTGACAGCACTTCAGTAAGAGTAGAGCAGCTTTCTGGATTCCTATGTATCCATAACCCTCTGTGGCAGCACTTCAATAAGAGTAGGGCAGCTTTCTGGATTCCTATGTATCAATAACCTTCTGTGGCAGCACTTCAGTAAGAGTAGGGCAGCTTTCTGGATTCCTATGTATCAATTACCCTCTGTTGCAGCACTTCAGCAAGAGTAGGGCAGCTTTCTGGATTCCTTTGTATCAATAACTCTCTGTGGCAGCACGTCAGCAAGAGTAGGACAGCTTTCTGGATTCCTATGTATCAATAACCCTCTGTGGCAGCACTTCTGTAAGAGTAGGGCAGCTTTCTGGATTCCTATGTATCAGTAACCCTCTGGCAGCACTTCAGTAAGAGTAGGGCAGCTTTCTAGATTCCTATGTATCAATAACCCTCTGTGGCAGCACTTCAGTAAGAGTAGGGCAGCTTTCTGGATTCCTATGTATCAATAACCCTCTGTGGCAGCACTTCAGTAAGATTAGGGCAGCTTTCTGGATTCCTATGTATCAATAACCCTCTGTGGCAGCACTTCAGTAAGAGTAGGGCAGCTTTCTGGATTCCTATGTATCAACAACCCTCTGTGGCAGCACTTCAGTAAGAGTAGGGCAGCTTTCTGGATTCCTATGTATCAATAACCCTGCACTATACAGTGGAGAACTCACTGCTACAAGACACCATCGTGATCTGACCAAGAGATTGTTAAAAGGGAGGTTAAACCAAATACATATACATACATATATACAATCATGTATTTCCGATACAGTGTCCACGCCATTGTTAAGCAATGCACTTCTTAGTGAAAAACTGTTTATATCAATCAGTAAAAATTTGACTGGAGGGATAAATCCAAGAAAGTTTATTGACCATATTATTTTTTTTAAACTTTCACGGATACCCTATTTAATTTTAAGCTTGTACTCATTAAGTGGTCCGTGCGCAAAACTTAACGTCAGAACTCAGGGTACCATGCACATAAATCATGGTGCCTAGTGCTGAACAGCCGTTTCTAGAAATGCTTGATGATGATTTACGTTGTTGTTATAAAACCTTGAATGATCTAATTAGCAGATCTAATTAGTTATTTACAATATTGGGAAATGCTGTATTTGATTCTTTCATCTCTTCTTGCAATCTTATAAACTTGATTAAGCAAGTGTTTCTATTGTTTGCAGTATGTTTGTTGTTGTAGCGTCCTGTCGCTTAACTAATCAAGTTTGTGTATCATCTCCTGCCTCCCTGCTGGTTGTCAGTATTGCTCGCCATTCGTACAAGCAGGCAACCGACAGGTTTTAGACTGGTTTAAAAAAATCCATTCAAGAAGGTGTCAGGTTCTTGACTGGTTGTGTTTATTGATGAGAACATTGCATGTGAATCCTACTCCAGTAATAAGTAGCACCGTTTGTTTTCTGGAGTTTCGTCTCCAATAAAAGTTTTTGTTGTGTGAAAATTATGGGACTCCTTACTCATCAATCTTTGTTATTGTTCTGGAATTGAGAAGTTTTTTCACCATCCGTTTCCACAATTTCACACAGTGAAGGCATTGTTGAACATTGTTACAAGTTTTGCTCAAATAATCATTCAAGGAATTGTCATTCAGCATAACTGGTTTTAAACCAATTTTGGTCCCATCTTTCTTCTTGCGGGGGAGATCTGTCATTCTTGCATTATTTATTTGTTTTGTTAAGTTATACATTGTTAAATTTGAACACTTGTTAGTGGAAATAATACATTCATAGATATTTTGAATCTGATTTTTTTGGAAAATTACCAATTGTCCAATTTGTTTCTAAAATTTGTGCAATACTACCAGTTGTTCAATTTTGAATCTGAAATTGTACATTATTACCAGCTGTCCAAGAATAATAGTATATATTTCTTGTATGGTAACAATTTAGAATTTTTTGAGTACTCTTATGGTCATATGTAAGAAGAATAATGAGCAAGTCATATATTGATCAGAGATGAAATAGTTTTAGGTCATAAGACGCCCATCTACTTGATGGATGTTGTCAATCAGTATGCACCCAATCATGACCCTGATATCCATCAGTCCTGTCACTCCAAATTCCAGGATACTTATTCATGGCTCACCAGACATGCTATAAACTTACCTTACTACCAGGATACTTATTCATGGCTCACTTAACTTACTATATGCTTACCCTACTACCAGCATACTTATTCATGGCTCACCAAACTTACTATATGCTTACCTTACTACCGGCATACTTATTCATGGCTCACCAAACTTACTATAGGCTTACCTTACTACCAACATACTTATTCATGGCTCACCAAACTTACTATAGGCTTACCTTACTATCAGCATACTTATTCATGGCTCACCAAATTTGCTATAAGCTTACCTTATGCCGATTCATCCTTTGCAACTCATTTCCTTCACAATGGATATTTGAGTTTGTAGTTATTTTGCCAGCCACTGAACGTTTGTCTTTGACCAAGTCCCTTCTTCATTAGAGCGTGGTCATGCTAAACAGGGCACGAACATTCAAAAAACTCGTCCGCTTGCCATGACGCTCGTCCGCTTGCCATGACGAGTGCTCATTGATGCAGGACAAGTAGTAATTCAGATAAATTCTTTAAAAAATTAATCAATTTGACCATTCAAATATTATGAAGGACGAGTAACTCAGAAACAAATTGTTGCTGCCCTGCTAAAGAACCAAGGGAGTGTATTCGTTTGCATTGAAGAGCAGGGTGTTGGTGTTTTACTTGTATACAACCAGTTCTTTAAATTTGTCAATTATTGTTAATCAGTTGTTTCATTTCAGTAGAATGTGGGTGTCTTGAGATATATTTCTAAGGTTTAAGGAAGTTTTGGGGTGACAGTTCAGTACAACAGTACAAGTGTTCAGCAAGCCGTTTGTTAAGTTAATTTCATTTTGGCAATGCCATTTCATTTTGGCAATGTTATTTCATTTCATTTATCAATGTCATTTCATTCATTTCATTTTGGCAATTATTTCATTTTTGATAGGACATGTTTAGAAAGATTTCTTATGTTGAAGCACGTTTAGGGTGAAAATTTGTTTTGTAGGAATTTGATCAATCATGAAGGGTAATTCTGATGTTTACAGGGAAGATCTAGACCCAGTGTTTGTAGAGATACTGAAATGTGCAAATATTTGTACATGTAAATTTACCTTTGTAATCAATCTTTTTGACAGGGAACATGTTTTGATCAAAATTAAAGATAATCTTTTATTGATGACCCGGGGCTGATGTGAAAATATTAAACTGTCTGTATTTGAACATATATTGAACCCCTTGCTGTATCTTAGTCTTATAATTGCTTGGTTTGACCAGTGTTTGGACATAAGGCGGAGCTTGGTTTAATGTCCTTTTAAATATGCAATAAAATAGAATTTATACAGCTGTATAAGGCCATCCTTAAACATGTATTTGTTTGCTGTTTCCCCGACCCTGGATTTTAGAAGTGGGTAGGTAAGTAGGTAGGTGTTTTTTTGCCAAAGACAGTACAAATCTGAAGAAATGAAAGAAAAATATACTAAAGATGGTAAAAAAAATAAATATGTTGAACTGCTATAAAAAGTTTTGTGTAGGTAGGGAAACAGCAAACCAACAATTTTGTATGGTCGGCCCATTCCAGTAAGAGGACGGCAATTATCTGAACATAGTCCATGCTGAATTATTAAAACCCAGAACTTTTACTAAATAATTGAATTGAATTGAATTTTATAAAATTTTAATAGTCACACCAACAGCTAAGGTCATATGGCAGCTTTCCAGCTTCCAATGATGGAGGAAGACCCCAGATGCCTCTTCGGGCAATTTTCGTGCTCGGGCGGGCATTTTGGTAGAACCACCAACGTTCCGCAAGCCAACTGAATAGATTTACTAAATAACTGTAGTTAACGTTTTGGCAAAGTTTATATTAAGTACTTTTGTGCTCTTAATAATATTAAAGGGAGCAGATTTAAAGTAAAAGTAAGCACCTTGGTTTGTTTTTGTTTTTTTACTTTATAACTATATGCACATGGAAAATAAAAGATGGAATTTAGGTTTTTCATCGTGATTTTAGCATATATTTTACTAAAAATGGCTGCATTTTTCTCAAGCTCAGTAAAATGACAATAATTTGGTTTGAAATGTATTGAAAATTATTTTATAGTCATGTATTTTGCAAAACAATCAAATTGTGTAGAAAAATTAGCAAACTATATCGCACACATTTAAAGCTATATTGGGATCTGAGGATATGACATTATACAATAAGAATGCTACTCTGTATCAGCAGTGAATGGGACCTTATCTGTAATATATAGCACACATTAACACACAGAAACTCTCTATCCTACACATGCAAGGTTGGTTATATTGAGACTTGTGAGGATATGCCATTATACAATAAGAATGCTACTCTGTATCAGCAGTGAACGGGGGACCTTATCTGTAATATATAGCGCACATTAACACACAGAAACTCCCTATCCTACACATGCAAGGTTGGTTATATTGAGACTTGTGAGGAGATACTCTCTATCCTACACATGCAAGGTTGGTTATATTGAGACTTGTGAGGGGATGACATTATACAATAAGGAGGCTATTGTGTATCAGCAGTGAACGGGACCTTATCTGTAATATATAGCCACATTAACAAACACAAGCTCCCTGTCCTACACATGCAAGGTTGGTTATATTGAGACTTGTGAGGAGATGACATTATACAATAAGGAGGCTATTGTGTATCAGCAGTGAACGGGACCTTATCTGTAATATATAGCGCACATTAACACACCTACACATACAAGGTTGGTTATATTGAGACTTGTGAGGGGATGACATTATACAATAAGGAGGCTATTGTGTATCAGCAGTGAACGGGACCTTATCTGTAATATATAGCGCACATTAACACACCTACACATACAAGGTTGGTTATATTGAGACTTGTGAGGGGATGACATTATACAATAAGGAGGCTATTGTGTATCAGCAGTGAACAGGACCTTATCTGTAATATATAGCGCACATTAACACACCTACACATACAAGGTTGGTTATATTGAGACTTTGAGGAGATGACATTATACAATAAGGAGGCTATTGTGTATCAGCAATGAGCGGGACCTTATCTGTAATATATAGCGCACATTAACACACCTACACATACAAGGTTGGTTATATTGAGACTTTGAGGAGATGACATTATACAATAAGGAGGCTATTGTGTATCAGCAATGAACGGGACCTTATCTGTAATATATAGCGCACATTAACACACCTACACATACAAGGTTGGTTATATTGAGACTTTGAGGAGATGACATTATACAATAAGGAGGCTATTGTGTATCAGCAATGAACGGGACCTTATCTGTAATATATAGCGCACATTAACACACCTACACATACAAGGTTGGTTATATTGAGACTTTGAGGAGATGTCATTATACAATAAGGAGGCTATTGTGTATCAGCAATGAACGGGACCTTATCTGTAATATATAGCGCACATTAACACAGAAAGCACAAAACTTGTAATTATACAGCCTCGATTTAAGTGGCTATATTTATGTAATCACCCAGAATATATTTGCCTTATAGTTTACATAGATCACTTGTGTCAATTTGGCAGCTTTTCTTGGCCTGTGCCATTATTGGGCAATAGCAAACACGCAGTGTGTTAGTAATGTGTTGTCTCACTCTCGTTATTAGTCTTTCTTACGGGCGACATGTTTCTGCATCAACACCCAAATTATTGTATGATAATTAAGTAAACAGACGGAGTTTATGTCTACTTGAAGCGAATTCTTGGCCGGGTTAGTTTAGACTGCATCTAAAACTTCTTCGCCTCTCACCGCTGCGGATTGGAATCACACTGGAATCCCACTGGAATCCCACTGGAGCTCAGGTTTGCCTCTTCCACAAAAAAATCAACCGTCGTATATAGTCTTAACGTGCTAAAAATAACGTAACATACCATTCAAATAAATGTCTACTTGGACACCCAATTTAGCAGCTTCAGCCCCAACAAGGAACTGGGAATGTTTGTGTTTTACATCTTCATGATGCTGGCCTCTCACACTTGTTTGGTTTTGTAACTCGCCGGCTGCCAGTTTTGAAGGACCGTCTTCATAAATGATCTTACCCTAAAAGGTTGCCATTGTCTTTATAGGTACATACAAGGTTGCCATTGTCTTTATATGTAACATACAAGAAGACATCATTGTTATCCCCTGCTACCACCTTTATTGTCTCGCCCAAGAAAGTGGGTAACGAGACATAGCAGTCACTTTTCCGGCGGCCGCATTTTCAATCAACTATATCTGCTCGAATTTTTCTGAAACTTTGTCAGATGCTTCGTTGGGTCATCACATAATGCCAAAATTACCAAGGTCAAGGTCATTTTTGCGTTATTTCCCAAAAGTTAACCTGGTTAGGTAACTTAACCTCAGTTAACTTATGTGATTGCCTCACCGTATGTCTTTGAAACTTGGTCATATGTATTGTTGGCATTGCTCGTCATCGCTGAACGACAAAAAATACCAAGGTCAAGGTCATGTTTTGCGTTATTTACCCTAAAAATCAGTTTGGTTAGGTAAGTTAACCTCAGTTAACTTTTTCTGATAACTTTTATGTCTTTGTTTGATACTTGGTCATATGAAGTGTTGTATTTGGTGGACATCATTACAGCACAAATTTAATAAAATATTTCCTGTGCCGTTTGTCACGGTAGGCGAGACACCCTCAGACAAAGGTCTTGTATTACATTATATTTATATAAGAATGTTTTATTTGTCAAAAGCACCACTGGTAAGTCCGTTATGTGGATATACCTATATTTACCAAATTCATAAAGATACTTGAACATTATTAAAATATGTTGTTTCCATGGCAGTGCTTTAATAGAGGATATTTGTTGGTTTGGAGTGAATATAGGATTTATTTTCATCGAGAAGTGATAAAACATATTTTCACTGAGCACGAGTGAAAATATAAGTTTTCTCACTTCAAAATGAAAAGAAATCCTATATTCACGACAAACCAACAAATATTCTATTTATTATTTACTTTTTATCATGCAACACTACCAAGCTTTTCAAACAGAAAATATGTTTCGTTCCGACAGTTCCCCTTTAACGTATTCGCGGATAAATATAGTAACGCCAGTGCGTGAAGCGATTTTACATATATTTAGTGCGCATGGAATATAGTTCTAAACTTTGACACAAATTATGACTGTTATAAGCAAATGTTCCATTTTTTTCAGGCAGTGAGAATATGTTCTTATATTCTCACTCGGCAGTGAGAATATAAGTTCTTATATTCTCACTGTGAAAAATATATAAGGTTTATTCTAACCATACAATCCACTATTTCACTAGAAAGTATATAATAAAATATTGATATTAAGAAAGTTATATTTATCAGAAAGCATAAGACCACCAGCTTCTTATTATGTGTAGCAAATTTCATGAAGGTGACCTTAATTGATCTGGAGTTGTATAATATATATCAAAAGACACCACATGCTTAGTTCCATGAAGATACTTGGACTGTTTATGAAGGTACTTGGAAATTCTGCTCTGGAATCCAAATTTAACAACATTGCATGACCAATCATACGATGGATAACCCTTCTTGAACCAGTTTTGTTTTTCATTTAACCCCCATACTGGGGAGACGTAGTGTTTTGAGATTCGATATCTGTGCGTCCATCTGTCTGTCTGCATCTCTGTCGGTCTCCACCATATCTCTTGAACCGCTTGAGGGATTTGGAAACAACTTGCCACAAATGTTCGCCATATCGAGACGACGTGCAGAGCGCAACTTCCAGCCACGTCCGTTCAAGGTCACACTCATAGGTCAAGGTCATATGCACTATCTTCATATCTCTTGAACCGCTTATGGGATTTTGAAATAACTTGGCACAAATGCTCACCATATCGAGACGACGCGCAGAGCGCAACTTTCAACCATGTTGGTTCATAAATTATGTGGGGAGACATATGTTTTTGTTACAAAAACAACCACGTCTAGTTTTATAGAAGCTTTTCATCAAATGTTGCATGACGGAGAAAATGAGACACATTAAGCTTGAATTTATTTTTTCGTTTTGCATGTCTGTACACGATTATACAACAGGAGCCATCCTTGCAGTTGAATTTGCTTTAATAAGGCAGTTTAAATTCGCCATCTAAAAGCCTGGTATTGAGTTTACAGAAGAATTATGAATTATTAAAATGATTATTGGTGGTCTGGGAGTACCGGAGTAACCATACGGTTATAATCCACCAGTCATACTACTCCTGCATCTTTCATGAGCTGGTTATGGTTCCACTCCTAATCAATACCAACACGACAGGTTCATGTATGTGCACAGTTTTTAATAAAAAAGGAGACACAAAGAAAACTAACTTTTGTGACAGTATAGGAGTCAGTCTATAAATAGATAGTAAGAGTAGGGAATAGTTTGGATTTTTCAAGTGCTTCCATGGCGGGGATGGTAAAGACAATTTCATTTGAAGCCTTGTCTCTTGCCACTACGGGTTCTCATCTCTCACCACTATGGGTTCTCGTCTCTCACCACTACGGGTTCTCATCGCTCACCACTACGGGTTCTCATCTCTCACCACTACGGGTTCTCGTCTCTCACCACTACGGGTTCGAATCCCCTGGGAGCTCGCCTTATACTGAGCAGTGCTCCAGATAAGACCCGTATCTGCGTAATTACGCATATTTTTTCACCAAAAACACATTAAAAATAGCCGATAAAATATGGAGAAACAAATTGCCACGTACATGCAATAATAGCTTAGAAAAATAGAATGGGCCAGAAATGGCATTTTTGTCGGCTCTTTGACGCAAATTAATGCCATTTAAAAAAGACAAAAGCACTGTTGAATGAATATATAAAGGAGAAGAGGAAATACGCATTATGTTTTTATGTTAATGACCAAAGAGTAAACATTTCACATTAATGCTTTGTCCAAAACTTGTTTTTAAGTATACATATTTGTAAACGTAAATAAGTAATGTTTTTTTTTTTTTTTTTCATGCGTACAACAGGCATTATGCTGAAAGCTTATCTGCAGCACTGAGTGAGAAAGTGTTACGGATGGCGGGTGGTCTACAGTACTAATTCTACCCAGGAATAGTGGGTGGTTTGCCATCACTAGAAAAAACTGACCGTCGTAATATGTAGCCTAAACATGTGATGTAAAGACGTAAAACACCAACCTGTGTATCCTTCCTTACCTGAGTTTGCTTGAAATTACCTAAATAATGTGTTGGTAAGCCGTTAAACAACAGTTGTGACAATTTAGTACGGATATTGTATTGGATATTGTATTAAATCGCAAGGTTTATTTTCCAGGGGACAAGATCACGATTAAGGGTTTTTACTGACTGATGGGGTGGGATGATAATTTTGATGGTGTGGCTGTCATTTTGTGTCATCCATGTCGGGAGTTGCTCTTTAAAACGTTCCATTTTATGAAGTGGGCAGTCAGACCAATACGTTAATGGACGAAAGCATCCAAAGCACCATGCACTATTTGTTGTCCATGCTTTTGGATATTGAAATATTCAAATAATTTCTAATAATGCAAATATGCAGGTTATGTCGAAACCAAAGGAATGAATGCCTGAGTTCTTATAAACTAAGGATTGCCATGTGTGTCCCTTTAAGACCTGAATAGCTAACTTTAATCAAATTTGACGAAAGTTCTTTCTGATGTTTTCAACAATTCCATGTACAATGTACCAGTCACCATGTACTATGTACCAGTCACCATGTACAATGTACCAGTCACCATGTACAATGTACCAGTCACCAGTGGCAACTGCATGATAATTAAACGTTTTATATTTCATAGAATTCTGTCACATGAAATTTTATAAAGCTAATGTATTTTTAAAAGCTTGATTTGATCTACTGATTTGATCTGCTGATAAATTTGTTATTCAAAATTCAATGATTTGCATATGGCTTATTATTGATAATAATGCAGCTTGGAAATCAACTGATTTTGCCTATCCATTAGACTTTCATATTTATTATTGCCTTCCAGAAAAAGGCAGGAAAACAATCATTTGAATTTTTGCATTTCCATTTAATCAATTCTAAGCAAATATATATTTTTTTTCCATAGCTCACTGTATTATGTGATGGTGTAAGCGGTGTGCCTCGACTGTTTTAATTGCTATGCTGTATTTGCCCTAATCGTAGCACACAGGCGCTATGCCAAGGGGGCGCTCTAATATTATTATTTTTTTTTATTATGTCCATATAACGGTGTATGCCTTGTGCTCACAGTGTTTTATGTCCACATAACGGTGTATGCCATGTGCTGACACTGTTATATGTCCACATAACGGTGTATGCCATGTGCTCACACGGTAAGATGACCATATAACAGTGTAAGCCCGTGTGCTGACACTGTATTATGTCCATATAATGGTATATGACGTGTGCTCACACTGTATTATGTCCATATAATGGTGTATGCCGTGTGCTGACACTGTATAATGACCATATAACGGTGTATGCCATGTGCTGACACTGTATAATGACCATATAACGGTGTATGCCGTGTGCTGACAGTGTATTATGACCATATAACAGTGTATGCCGTGTGCCTCGACTGCTGCAGGGGACTACATCACGGACAATTGGAAGGAGAAATTGTCCCGTAATTTATTGTCCTAATCTAGTTTTATCGGCCTGCCCATTGTTGGACGAAAAAAATGAGCTGACCACAATGTAACTTGAGAATAAAAGAGAACTGATGTCTCAGACTGGTTGTTTGTATAGAAGTTAGAGGCTTTTTTATTGACAAGTAATGATAGGATTTGTCGCTTAGTGACATCCTAAATTGAATATTTTCATCATCTTGCACTTTAGAGACACCTAAATTCAATAGTTTCATCATCTTGCTTTTTAGATCTTGTAGGACCAACTGCATTGGAAAAGCGTCAATTTGGTAATAAACATCCGTTACTCTGGAACTAGTAGGAGTTGGTAAAAATAAACATCCGTTACTCTGGAACTAGTAGGGGTTGGTAATAAACATCCGTTACTCTGGAACTAGTAGGGGTTGGTAATAAACATCCGTTACTCTGGAACTAGTAGGGGTTGGTAATAAACATCCGTTACTCTGGAACTAGTAGAGGTTGGTAATAAACATCCGTTACTCTGGAACGAGTAGGGGTTGGTAATAAACATCCGTTACTCTGGAACTAGTAGGGGTTGGTAATAAACATCCGTTACTCTGGAACTAGTAGGGGTTGGTAATAAACATCCGTTACTCTGGCACTAGTAGGTTCGTTGAATGTTGATAAACATCTGTTACTCTGGAACTAGTAGGGGTTGATAATAAATATCCGTTACTCTGGAACTAGTAGGGGTTGGTGATAAACATCCGTTACTCTGGAACTAGTAGAGGTTGGTAATAAACATCCGTTACTCTGGAACTAGTAGAGGTTGGTAATAAACATCCGTTACTCTGGAACTAGTAGGGGTTGGTGATAAACATCCGTTACTCTGGAACTAGTAGGGGTTGGTGATAAACATCCGTTACTCTGGAACTAGTAGAGGTTGGTGATAAACATCCGTTACTCTGGAACTAGTAGGGGTTGGTAATAAACATCCGTTACTCTGGAACTAGTAGGGGTTCGTGATAAACATCCGTTACTCTGGAACTAGTAGGGGTTGGTAATAAACATCCGTTACTCTGGAACAAGTAGGGGTTCGTGATAAACATCCGTTACTCTGGAACTAGTAGGGGTTGGTAATAAACATCCGTTACTCTGGAACTAGTAGAGGTTGGTAATAAACATCCGTTACTCTGGAACTAGTAGGGGTTGGTGATAAACATCCGTTACTCTGGAACTAGTAGGGGTGGTAATAAACATCCGTTACTCTGGAACTAGTAGGGGTTGGTGATAAACATCCGTTACTCTGGAACTAGTAGGGGTTGGTGATAAACATCCGTTACTCTGGAACTAGTAGAGGTTGGTAATAAACATCCGTTACTCTGGAACTAGTAGGGGTTCGTGATAAACATCCGTTACTCTGGAACTAGTAGAGGTTGGTGATAAACATCCGTTACTCTGGAACTAGTAGAGGTTGGTGATAAACATCCGTTACTCTGGAACTAGTAGGGGTTGGTGATAAACATCCGTTACTCTGGAACTAGTAGAGGTTGGTGATAAACATCCGTTACTCTGAAACTAGTAGGGGTTGGTGATAAACATCCGTTACTCTGGAACTAGTAGAGGTTGGTAATAAACATCCGTTACTCTGGAACTAGTAGGGGTTCGTGATAAACATCCGTTACTCTGGAACTAGTAGAGGTTGGTGATAAACATCCGTTACTCTGGAACTAGTAGGGGTTGGTGATAAACATCCATAACTCTGGCATTATGGGTAGAATTGTGATACACGTCTATACGTAGTTGATCAAATGTAGTTAATAAGAAAACCCTTTATTTATATAAGTTTTGCCATTTAATATCGTGGCCATCTAGTTAGTCATAGGCTCATCATTATTTGGTTTTCTATTTCTATTTGTTTAAATAAATATTGCTTAAATTTATTGGATTTCGGCACGAATGTTAAACATTTGTTAATGAATATATAAATTTTTCACTTAAAATGATAACAAATTTATTATCTGCAGTAATTTCTGTTTTTTTGTTTTTTGAAACAAACAGCTGTTCTTAATTGAGAATCTGATGTTTCAAAAGAAATAATTGAGAATCTGATGTTTCAACGTTTTAAAAATGCTTTTATATAAAAATACGATATTTGTAGTTTGAAATGTTCGTAAAATAATAAAAAAATCAGTTTTATCGCTTAGGATAAATAGGACTTCGATGCAAAATGCAAATGGTTAAAACATTGGTGTGTGATACAGAAATATTGCAAACAACTGTTGTGACATGCAGTGCTGAATTGTAAAAGTTTTATTCTGCATTCCAGCTGTTCAGCAGAATGCCTCCATGACATTTTCTGTTCAAATGCATTGTGGGATACCTTCCTGGTCTCACAGGCATTCTTTTCAGTAGGAAATTGACTTGCATGACAACAGCTATAATTTAATTGTTCATTATGCTGCTATTATTGAAGAATTTTCTTGAGAAATTACTTGAAGATTTTATTTTGAGAAAATACTTACCCTAGAAAACACACTGTACTTGCACGAGTAAGTACACCAGAACTAGTGTTGTGCCGATAGTCGATAACAATCGAAAACTATTCGAACTGACCCACGGCGGCGACACTTTTTCACTATCGATTGTTGTTCTTTCTGGTAGAGTAGTTGTACGCGCCATATTGAAGATTCATCAAGGGAGATTAATCTAATTTATCATTCAGATATGCACTTTTCTGCCTAATAAAAGGGTGACCTATTAAATTTTGCTTTATTAGGCAAGTTGACCAATAGAGCAAATCAATGTGGAATCCCTCGGCGTTTATTGTACGTAACGTTATCTGACGTCATGCACGTAACGTTGCCTGACGTCATAAAACAAACAAAAAAACAACAATATGGCGGCGTCCTCGATAAGCGTAACATTCTAAGAAATAGGTAATAATAGTAATTCATACAAAAAAATGTGGATAATCTACATGATAAATAGAATATTATGTCAGTGCCTTTTACTATCAAGTTTATTAGGCTCGGCACGAAAACGAAGAATGGCTTGGCAGAGCCTCGCCATTCTTCGTTTTCTAAGCCTCGCCTAATAAACTTGATAGTAAAAGAGCCGAGCCATTCTTCGTTTTCGTGCCGAGCCTAATAAACTTGATAGTAAAAGGCACTGACATAATATTCTCTGTATCACAAAATGAATGACGCGGCTGGGAAACTATATTCCCTACAATGGAAAAACAAAAACAAAATTCAGGGCACGGGCTTATGTTAAATTATGTTTGGCAAAAAAACGGAAGGACACTCCGTGAAATCAAGTCGAGATATGTCGACAGTAATCTGCAAACTTTACAGAAAGACGTACGCATATAAAGGTAACTGCAATACCCCACTCGCAAATTGCGATTTCGAAGTGAAGATTGTGTCTTGCTAAAATCATTTGTTTGTTATAAATTATAATATACAACGTATGTAGTTTCAGAATTGAGAAGTTAAAATTAAATATAGATGGAGTTCATATTGTGACTGTTAGTCCATTCATTCTGTTCACACACAAACAGTGGCAAATGGATAAATGCTGGAATAAACTATGTTCAAAATGATCTGCCACTGGATAACAATGACCATTTCTAGTCATAGTGTGGGAAAACAACATAGGTACTAGCTATCTACTGTTTAGATTGGACATGACAGACAGGTACTAGCTATCTACTGTTTAGATTGGACATGACAGGTACTAGCTATCTACTGTTTAGATTGGACATGACAGGTACTAGCTATCTACTGTTTAGATTGGACATGACAGGTACTAGCTATCTACTGTTTAGATTGGACATGACACAGGTACTAGCTATCTACTGTTTAGATTGGACATGACAGGTACTAGCTATCTACTGTTTAGATTGGACATGACAGGTACTAGCTATCTACTGTTTAGATTGGACATGACACAGGTACTAGCTATCTACTGTTTAGATTGGACATGACAGGTACTAGCTATCTACTGTTTAGATTGGACATGACAGGTACTAGCTATCTACTGTTTAGATTGGACATGACACAGGTACTAGCTATCTACTGTTTAGATTGGACATGACAGGTACTAGCGATCTACTGTTTAGATTGGACATGACAGGTACTAGCTATCTACTGTTTAGATTGGACATGACACAGGTACTAGCTATCTACTGTTTAGATTGGACATGACAGGTACTAGCTATCTACTGTTTAGATTGGACATGACAGGTACTAGCTATCTACTGTTTAGATTGGACATGACAGGTACTAGCTATCTACTGTTTAGATTGGACATGACAGGTACTAGCTATCTACTGTTTAGATTGGACATGACAGGTACTAGCTATCTACTGTTTAGATTGGACATGACAGGTACTAGCTATCTACTGTTTAGATTGGACATGACAGGTACTAGCTATCTACTGTTTAGATTGGACATGACAGGTACTAGCTATCTACTGTTTAGATTGGACATGACAGGTACTAGCTATCTACTGTTTAGATTGGACATGACAGTTTTTTGTGCAGTATTGGTTAATAAAGATGAAGAAAAAAAGAAAAAAGAAAATATAAAAACCATTTTACTTTTTGCTGTGGAATACATACAAACACTTAATAGATGACAAATTAGACACTTTTCTAGTATAGCTAGTTTATTTATAGGACAGATTAGGGTTTAACAAAATGTTTCTTCTAACCTGAACTCCTAAGTCATCATGCACTGAGGGAGCCTAGTTTATAACTTATATGGTTACAATGCAAATTCCACACATCGTGTAGCTACAGTAGGTTTCATCTAATTCTACAGAATTAATCCAGCTAGATTGCTGCAAAGGTTGAATTGAATTGGGGTTTTAAGGCGCACCAACACATGAAAGGTTATATGGCGCCTAACAGGAATGAACATGCCAGGCTCATTCTCCATGTACATCAAGATAAAATATGGAGAACGGGCCTAGAACCTTCTCACCCTGAACTGCAGAGAGGTTGAATAAAAGCCAAATGATACATAAAGAAGCAGAGTTATACGTATATAATGTATATAATATTGCGCCAGTACATGAATAAAAATATGATTGTACAATCGATTAATCGATATCCGATTATCGATCGTAACTTTCCGATTATCGATAGTAACTTTCCGATTATCGATAGTAACTATTCAGTCCGATACCCAACACTAGTCCAAACTATACAAAGCAATATAAATCAAACAGTATAAATAGCTGTCAAAAACCTATAAGGTTTTATTGCTCAAAATCAACCGGATGTGCTCGCCTGGTGCAGTCACAAGCAGTTCTCTACTAGAGTGCTAATTTCTTTTCTTTAAAAACGTTTTTTTCAGTGCAGCGTCCTGTTATTTCTGGGCTTTAACTGTATTCTGGACCTGTTTTTGCTGCTCATCATGCTTTTGACAGTTTTAGATAAATTTCAAAAGTGAAAATAGAAGTGATTCATTTTCCCCCCATTTCCTTGTTGATGTTTAATAGCAGACGTGTTTGGTGTGTGATAAGGTTTCCCAGTATTATAACAGACTCGCTTTACTATAGAAGGGCATGGAGAAACATTGAGGCTTTCCAGTATTCTAGCAGACTTGCTTTACTATGGCAGGGGCATGGAGACACATTTATTATAACTTATAAATATAGGAATTAACCCTTACATATGAATATTGTTAGTAACATACTTGTTTATTATGGAAAGGGCATGGAGTGACATTTAGGCTATTGTAAGCTATAAATATAGGACATAAACCTAATAAGGATATTGTCAGCAGAGAAATAAACGTACAATGGCAGACAAGGCAAACACACTGGGATTACTCTGTCTGGTTCATCCTTGTTGTCCAGAGTTGCCATAGGGAATGAACCTGACGCCTAACCGGGGTCGTAACTTTGTAAAATATTTAAGGAATGGTCACAACACTTCATTCTGTGCTTCATCTCTTTTTACAATCCAGTTTCACAGCCTGTGTAAAACTTTTTTTTTATTTTTTATAACTTTTGTCCATGTACTCGTAAGTAAGCTGTATATTATTTTAGTATTTAAGAAGTCGGTCAACACAAATGGAACACATTATATCTTGTTCTCTAAAACTTCCTCTTTCAGTCGCACTGGGAGCTCAGCTTCTGAGAAAGTGTTGATTCATACGGATGTGGGGTGGTATACAGTACTGGTTCTACCCAGGAATAGTGGGTTATCTGCTTCCTACATCATACATAGCCTAAAATGTGCTGAAAATTGATGACAGCAAACAATCTTCCTCTTTCAGTCTCATCACGGTTTTATTCTAAACAATATTATCTCTGAATCTTTTTCTTCAATTTCCTTAGAAATTTATTTCAGACAGTTTTTCTCTACCACATTAGTGTTTCATTACTAGTTTTATCTAAGACCATTTTCTCTCAAACTTCTGTTTCAATTTCTCAAAATATAGTTTTTCTCCTTAAATTGGTGTCTTCTTTCAAGAGCTGCTCCAAACATCGGGGTTGATGGCAGGCATATTTTTTTATTGCGATTATTTCCGGAAGTTTAAGATATTCCCTTGGAGATATATTGTCGGCAAGGAGAATGGGTAATTATTCAATGATGTAATTGTTGCTTCTGTTTTCCCTACCAATCCGCACTCAGCATGTGAGGCAAGTCAAAACCAGTTACCGAGTGTGTCTTGGTTGTTCCCAAAAGAACTCCTTGTATGAAAAAATGTTTTCTCAGAGACCATTACATCTCTACACCCAGGGGGATTAAAGTCATTTATAAAGCAGGTTTGAATTTTAATCCCTGACGCTTGTATGTCTGAATCCTTCTGTCACTTTCTAAACATCTGAGCCTGATCATATTGAACATAGTTTTGCCCAATCAGAGGAAAACTGTATCAAGTGCATATGTAATACATAGCGAGATGGTTCCGTTCACCACTGATGTGACTCTATAACGTATAAATAACTCAGATGTGTAACGGGCAAAATGATGTTTATTCTCCTATTATATTTAGCATAGCTATTGCCCCATAATTTACATATTAAAGGATTTGGGGTGATCATGGCATTCATAAGATTTAAAATTATCATTTTATTGGTTTAGTTTTGCTTGAGTGGATATGCTCTGACAAATATTGGAGCACCTCTCGCTTACTCTGCACTGCTAGGGGTGTCATCTCACTTTTTGATCATTTTTGATTGATCTAACAGGAAATCTGCCTGTATATTACTAATGTGTCCTTGGGCCATTTTTGTCAATTTCACTAATTTAACTAATTCTGATCAGATCTGACAGTGAAAAGCAAGAGTTAACATAATTATTGACTTTAGACCTTACCTGGTCATTTTGGGATATTTGTCAACTCTGGTTATACCTTTATTTCAAGGTTTTATACTATTTAAGTTATTTTGTTTTGACTGGTATGTTCTTTAGTGTTTTAGAATTCCGTACAACACATGGTATTGAATGAATTATAGATAACGTGAAAATTGTGACATTATAATTTGTATTCTTATGAGAGTGATTATATCTGGATTGAGCCACGGTGGGACTATTATATTATTTGGATATTCATTTTTAATGTTAGTTGGTTTCACTGTATGCTATAATAGTTCTACCATTTGGGAGGCGACAAGTCAAATCAACAATTTTCGCAATTGAAAAAAGCGTGAGATAATTGCCATACCATTGTGGGGCTCGGTGTGTTTGAAGGCGATTCACTTACGAAATAGTATACAATAGTTAACGGTCGATACGAGGAAAAAAGGTCGTAGACAGAGACCATTTTCATCGTATTATCCCTTTACGTTACTTAACTAATAATTGGACGTGGCTTTGTCACTTTATTTCCATCTTGGATGAATTGGAAAAGTTTCTCGTAAAACATGCCGCGGGATTAAAATAGGAGTGAAAGTTGATTATTGAATATTTTCAATTGTTCTCATGTGAATAATTAGTTTCGGTCGATTCATTTGCTAATAAGTAGCTTGATACTCCACTATTGGATGTACACGGCTTCACCGCTATCCGCATGTATAATCTGCTTCAGTTGACAGTGGTATATGACGTGTGAACTGCGAATAGAACATTATTGAACAGTCCCATTGGTGAATGATGCTTGAATACTGAATTCTCTGAATTCTGATAACTGAATTATATATCACAGGGTTGAGGTCTGTTATACAAAACACAGGGCCTGTAGAAAATTCATGTTTTAAAACTAGATTGAGAACTGTCTCTTAGTGTGTCATAGTGTAATAGTACCAGCAGGCAGCCTAGTTTGTGTCGTTTGTCATTGGTCGTTACATTTGGAATATATACGTCTGTCTGACTCAATTCTCCCGGCGTGACATTTAAGTGAGTCGACCGGAAAGTGTATAACTGTTTGTGTGTATGTAACAAGTCTTTGTGTTTGCAAGTTGTATATTTATTTTGATGCTCGCGTCGTCAACGTCGGCGGACATTCACCCTCACACAGTTCTCCATGATTGACGCACAGAGCCTGAATCTGCTAGCGGAACCTCTCGTCATTCCCTCGCCGTATCATCACCTGCAGACCAAGTTCGCCACAGCTCCCTCCACCGCCCTTACTATCAACACCGGTGGGCTAACCGGACTTACACCGCAACTCGGCCCGGCCATAGGAGCGCAGGCACCCAGTCTTAAGGCATTACCATCGGCACGGAGATTTCTCGGACCCGGACTCACCAGAATGCATCCATATTACTATGTACAGTACGTCCCGTTGGACCTTAAACAGAATTTGGTAAGCACATTGTAATTATTTTTTACTTGGTTACTGTAATAATATACATGCTTGCTTTTTTCCTTTTTTATTTTCTCATTTCCGTGTACTGTTATCTGTGAATTACCATTCTAAGTATTAAAGGCATCATTGGTTGATAATTGACAGCCACTATTCCTATAGCTGCAACAGGTGTGTTATTGGTCTCGACTCAGACAGGTGTGTTATTGGTCTGGACTCGGACAGGTGTGTTATTAGTCTGGACACGCATTTCAATGAATTTCAGAGATATTACCACAGCATTTAGATTCGGTTTTATAATCAATATTTGCTATAACTTTCAGTTTCTGCATGTATTCATGCAAAATCATTTAAGGCACATCTGACAAATTATCTGAAATGGGCTATTTCTCTTTATGTACGATAAATATAACCTTTCATTTCCTGATTTGCATTGATGCCAGGGGCATTGAAATGAAGCATTTATATATAATTATACAGCAATTTAGATGTATAATTTAGATAATGTGTTTAATAACTTTAATTTTTGATCGTTTCATCAAAGCATTTAGCGTTTGATCGCCGGAAGCAGGCAATGCCTCAATAAGATATTCATTGATTATAAAATTATATATGTAGCCCATGTCACATGACACATTTGTCTGATTAAGAAAGGAAAAAGAAAGGTTTAATTTGAATAATGACATTTTTTGTCTAACGTGAAAATTATATATGTTTTTTAACAGTTAATGGAACGCTTTGTTGACTTCCTGTCAAAAGTATTCTGGGATGCCCTAGAGATGTGCTCCGCTATGACTTACTTTCCGTTACATTAAAATGCTCCTTTGCATTGTGATAGTGCGAAGTTTTGATTCATCATCTAATATTAACACAACTGGGTTTTTAATTGATTTTCATTATCCTTGCCTACAGTTGTACTTGTTTCCACCGACCGTTAGTGTTTGTTTTTCACGTTTAAACAAACTAGCAGAAATATGAGTCTGGCAGATGGGAACAAAGCGTGATTAGCTACTGTTGTAGTCGTCTGAAATAAAATTAAAATAACGCTCGATTTGGTGTCCATATTATGATGCTTCATATAAAAAAAGTGAAAATTTGAGAAGTTAGATTATAGATTTAATAAAAAATGAAATACAGTTTCTTCTATGGCTTCTGATATTACAATGTTTACTGTGTAAATGGATACACAACAAAAAAAAGAGAAAACAAAGGAAATGAAATAGGTTGACATGTTTTTATTTTCGCTGAAATTGAGGGAACGTTGGATGAAAGGAGCATTATGGACTGGCATTGCTGGGTCAATGTTCATTATGGACTGGCATTGCTGGGTCAATGTTCATTATGGACTGGCATTGCTGGGTCAATGTTCATTATGGACTGGCATTGCTGGGTCAATGTTCGAGTTAAAGAGTCAAACCACTATAGTGTAACTGGACTGGCATTGCTGGGTCAATGTTCGAGTTAAGAGTCAAACCACTATAGTGTAACTGGACATAACCATTTAAAGGCACGTCTTTGTCCATCAAGCAAAGGTCTATGCTCTGGCCATGTTTTATATTCAAAGGCACCTTCAGAGTAGGGTGGCTGTATGTAGACTGTATGGTTCATGCAAATAAAATTAATGTAAAGAGTATGTAGGATTTCAAGGGGCTAGTCTGTTGCCTGGGTAGCTAGTTGGGGATAGAGACATTTTCATTGTTGTTTATTGGTCCCAGTTCATGGCGATGGACTACAGAAATACCCAGCAGTCATTCCTGACAAGTGAAGACGTGGAATTCCTCAAATAGGTACTAAATAACATGGTTGTGAGTTTAGTTGAGATCGAGAACATAATATTCATTTTTCGTAACTTATCTTCATCCCGTTATTGTAATGTTTCGCTATCACCATTTCCCATCCCAACCCCCAATATGACCTAAGCTGTTAAAGGGTTGTAAAAACCACGTGATGTTTATACTCACAACTGGAGCTCTATGGACATCTACCATCTAAGCACCAACTAGTGTAAAACATCAAAATCATGTTAGCTGTCGAATTTACAAGTAATATTTGACACTTCCTCATTTTCTATTTAAACCAATGGCAATAAACCCGTTAATGTTGCCAAGTTCCAATAATATTGACAGGCGTGAGAAGAATTTTTGTTCTATGCATGCCCTATTTATTGAATGGACTCTGCCCAAAGTGTTTTTGAACACTGATGTATGCATCTCTCAGACAAGAAGCATTAACCAACCAATTTCGATAAAATTTATTTGATAGTTAATGCATTTATTTCCTGTAGTGTTTTTCATCCTAAATGGCAAATCATAGGAGATTAGCCCTTCATCTCTGCAATAACCTTTTCAACACTTTATGCTATAAACTTGGTCTATACGTTAGCCAATCTATTTTCTGACATTTTACATTTGTTTTTGTCCAGTTTCTGTTGATGTGGGTCTTAAATCGCTGCGATAAAGATGTCTCGACCATTGGAATTGCTGCCCTGCATGATGATTAGAGGCTCATTGTTTATGGTGTTTGTATGCCCAAATACAGATTAAATCTCACAAAACATAATAAATGCTGGCAAATTACTGATCAAAGGCTAAGCAGAGAAAAACGGGCTTGTGATGATTATTTAGTTGCAGGACGGAAATAAGCATCTTTCCATTCAAAATTTGGTAACCTCCCTTAAATTTGTCTGAATGAACAATTGTCAAGATCGGTTGCTATGGATTTTGATTAGTTGTTTGTCTTAAGTTTGACTTATTTCAATGGCGACTGCACCAAATCTCGCAAACTTTGCTTTCAATGGCGGCTATACCAAATCTCGCAAACCTTGCTTTTAATTTTATCTAGGGTATATATTCGTCTCATTACGAGGTCCCGTCCTAATTTCATTAAGCGTTGGGAAAGCTTATTATATATTAACAGGATTTTATAATGGATATTTTGACAATAAAACATGTTTAAAAACATTTTTTACTGAAAAAATGCGATAACCTGTTTAAATTTTCCTGTTAAATGTTTTAATTTTACAATATGCAAAGTTGTTAAGCTGAAATTAAGGTGTTATTTCATACCCCAGCCAACCCAATTTTCGCCTCTTGGAGAAGGTGTTGGATGGGGTATGAAAGTTAATACTCAGACCATGTAATGCTGTTTTTGTATCTTGTCATTGTTAGAGATCACCGTGGATGCCCAGATATGAGCCATGTCACGTCTGAGGTATTGCGCCACACAAAGTTTGCCTACCCTTCAAACTGAAGATGATCGCAAACAATTTGTCGATCTTCCTAAAAAACAAACAGTCCGTTTATTTAAGTATTGTATATATACACCAAAGAAATGTTTGTAAAAAATCTAAATTGGTGCTAAGCAAATAAGCTTTGTTTGCTTTGTCGATGGGGGCTTATAAAACTGAAATGCTAAGACATGTTCCACTCATTTGTGATAATTAGACATATCTTATCATTCCTGGGAGAATCTGATAATAGGCTAATGTATTTGTTTTCCTGAAGAAAAAAAAATGGACATGTTGACAGCTCTTTGCTATAATATATAACAAATCCAGATTTTTACATGACTTATAATTGAGATAAGATTAAAAGTAGGGTAACTTTAATGACTTCTTGAAGGTATTGTATCCGTGCCTATTACACACTTAGACACAAAAAATTACATTTTTAGAATGATTGCTTTCCTGTCGTTAGCAAGTTTGAAGTTAAAAGTCACAAGGTTACTGTTATTGTCAGTAATTTACTTTCAACGTACAAATTACATGTTCACAGATAACGTGACTCATACACAAGTAATATAACCCTAATATAACTTTTTTCAGAAAGAAATACGTCGTGTATATAGAACTACATTTACAGTTATCTTCGTAACTCGGGTAATTTCAGACACAGGTGTATAATGCAAATAATTTGTTAATAATTTCTATAATTACTGTCGTGCCGATTTCACCTTGGCAAATAATACATATTTGATTTCCAGTGTCCAATTCAAATTTTAATTGCAACAATTTCGGCATTCACTTTATTTCCAAACACAGAACTTGACATCCCCTTGCTTTGCCTAGTACGAGTTGCGAGCATTCATTAAAGAAAACGTCTCAGATCGATGATAAGTCTCGAGACAAAGTCTTTTACTGATTGCAGTTGTTCCAATTAGCTTTCTTTGTTATTTTCCCCAATTTCTCCCTAAATTCTTTTCCTCTATTGACATTCCATACTTTCATTTGCATTGTCAGTGTCTTTTTCATTTCATTCTTTATAATTATATGACTGGATGAATTGTGTGATTACAATATAGAGGGCAAAGTAGGTAAACACATGGTCAAAATGATTAGATTTGGTAATTTTCATTTCTATCCCAATTATTTTTGGCTTTCCATTTGTGTTTACATAATTTTAACTCCAGTTAAATTTAAAATTTGGAGCAACCCTTTGTTTGACCCTTTGTTCGAAATCTAATAGTAAATATGTAAAAATCCTATAATTGCTGCCTTTGGATTTGGGTCATTAGCTTATGCTTTGTTATCAATTATTTTACCCCTGGGGGTTGTTCTCAACTTAAAACAGCATGTGTTGTCTTCACAAAGATCATTGTGTGCTTGGACAAGACACTTTCCCTTAGCACTGTGTGTTGGATAGGGTGATAGACTGGGTGGTCCCCTGTATCCGAGTCTTTCCTCTGTGCACCTTGAAGAACCATAGGAATCTATTTGTTAGTAAGAGTAGGGCAGGTTCATGGATTCTAGTGTATCCTTCCCATCTCTCGTGGGTGGCACTAATTAACATGTATGGTGTTGATGAGTCAATTAACAGCATTCAATTCAGTTCAGTTGACAAAGACTTGGAGGAGACGGAAATCCTTTCCTTGCAAACTGGACAAGGAAATCCTTCATTTTACCGGGCTAGATATTTCCATCTCACCTAGGGTCATGATAAAAGTCACGCACGCACCAACATCTGGTGTGCAGGAAAACATGCAAAACATTGGCTGGCGGCTTCAACGCACAACTTGTATCTGATATGCAGGAAAAAGAATCTATCATGGGTAGTCGGTTCAGATAGGGAATTCCAACACTCTGTATAAGTGAATTAATCGGAACCTCGACACATACCTTTGCCAGTGGGGATGTCCGACCTAGGGGAATCTATCACTAAGATGTATTATTATTACAGTTTGTTGGAAGCCTTTTACCATACAGTAATTGTATTAATATTTTTCCCCATTCACAAACCTGTTAATTTGTTAGGCCCCAGGTCAGGTTGACTTTAAGGTTTTCAGTGGTAGGTGTTTTTTGTCACTTGAAAAAAATGACCAACTCCAAGCATTAGGTTTATTGTGAAAGTGCATATAAATGTCAACAATTGTTAGTGGCCTCGATGGGTCAATGGATAAGGCCTAGACCTCTGTCCTGCATGGTTTCGTTCACTGACAAAGGCTTGTCTGCTGGTACCATCCCCCTGAGGTGGTTGTCCCAATATATAGAGGATATTTGTTTGTTCGGAGTGAACGGATTTATTTCACCGAGAAGTCAGAAAATATGTGAGTTTCCTCACTTTGAGATGAAAATAAATCCTATATTCACAACAAACCCATTTATTATTATATACAACCTTAACACTTATGCAGAAAAAACAAAATGCACTAAAACAATGACGTTAATAATGTCAATAATGTCAGCAGCGGCATTGTGCAATTTTCGGTATTTCGCATGTGAAATATAAACAATGAAAATATAAGGTTTTATTTTAATCATGAAATCCACTATTTCACTGGAAAGTATATAATAAAATCTAATATGATGTGTTAACAGGAGATAAAACCCAATTTCAAGTTTTTTTTCTCCATCTGGTGATAGCTCTAATGAAATGATCAGTCAATAGCTCTAATGAAATGATCAGTCAATAGCTCTAATGAAATGATCAGTCAATAGCTCTAATGATAATGATCAGTCAATAGCTCTAATGAAATGATCAGTGAATAGCTATAATGAAATGATCAGTGAATAGCTATAATGAAATGATCAGTCAATAGCTATAATGAAATGAACAGTCAATAGCTCTAATGAGAATGATAAGTCGATAGCTCTAATGAAATGATCAGTGAAAAGCTCTAATGAAATGATCAGTCATTAGCTCTAATGAGAATGATCAGTCAATAGCTATAATGAAATGATCAGTGAATAGCTCTAATGAAATGATCAGTGAATAGCTATAATGAAATGATCAGTCAATAGCTATAATGAAATGATCAGTCAATAGCTTTAATGAGAATGATTAGTCAATAGCTCTAATGATAATGATCAGTGAATAGCTCTAATGAAATGATCAGTCAATAGCTCTAATGAAATGATCAGTGAATAGCTATAATGAAATGATCAGTCAATAGCTATAATGAAATGATCAGTCAATAGCTATAATGAAATGATCTGTCGATAGCTCTAATGAAATGATCAGTCAATAACTCTAATGAAATGAGCATCTTCACTATGGTTCAGTGAGTCAAAATAATACTGGTCCCAACCCTGGTACCAACCCTGGTCCCAACCCTGGTATCAACCCTGGTAACTGTCTCTCAACTTGTACATAAGCTTCATAAGTAAAATGAATGGCCCACAATGAACTACGGATAATTGGCATTGTTTGGCCAATAATCGTTTCTTGGGTGAATTCTTTGTTTTGGGACAAGTTAATTGCGGTACATTTAATTACACAGATAAGTGTATATTTCTGGTGCCATCATCGTCGTGCAAGTCCGGATCATCAAAGGACACGCTTAATCACCGTCCAAAAATCAATTTCTGATTGTGGTGAGAAAGTCTAAACTTTTAATGAGAAATAAATCTATCCAACGAAATGCACTATAATCTTCAACCCAAAACATTGATACATTTTACCACCAGTTTCTTTGTAAGTACAAGCTGTAATTCATTACATTTACATGACAATGGTGGTGGATCGAGAAATCCGTTAAATATGGATTCCTCGCAGAGGATTAGTGATTAAGTACGATACACCAGATGGAAATCCCTCAAAAGTTTATTCAGTAATGTTGTCGGTAGAAGTCGTGTTTCTTTTGCTGCAGCTAAATAGAGTAGCAATAATTAAGGCGTGTGACTTTTTCAGTCATTTTCTTAGGAAGAAGAATGAGTATATAAAACATATATATGTAAATTTCTTTTAGGGAAGAAAAAAAAGAGTAGAATATCCTGAACACCTGCACCTCACTTTATTTAGTAAGAAGTGTTTTTTAGACAGTTTTCATTTGTTTTTCCGACAAAAAACTTAAAATTCAATAAAAACACGTGGCTCACAGATGCTCTAACTGTTATGTGACTGGAAGGCACGGGAATGTTCCATGTTGCAAATTTTATTGAAAATGGTTAAAAATTCATTGCATAATTGTATGTTCCATATGTACCAATTCATTTGTAAACAGTATCTTAGGGCACTTTTGCCACCTTAGAGATTTGACTTGGGAATTATTATCTGGCCTACAGTGGTTGCAGTGTGTTATGGTGGACACCCAATCATTTGCCTAATTCCCCAACCATCTTTAAGTGTTAAGTGGATTGCTTTTGTAAGCCTAAAGCTATGGTCATATGGACGTTAGGTGTGGCTGGCTTGGTTCTACCTAAGGTTATATGGACGTTAGGTGTTGCTAGCATGTGCCTCTTTAACACCTTAAACATGCCTTACTGATCATAACAATAGCTTCAGCTTGTTGACTCCTAGAACCAGTCAGGCTATATCTTGGACTGGATGCATCCACTTGTTGACTCCTAGAACCAGTCAGGGTACATCTTGGACTGGATGCATCCACTTGTTGACTCCTAGAACCAGTCCAGTGCTTTATCTTGGACTGGAAGCTTCCACTTGTGGACTCTTAGAACCAGTCGGGCTATATCTTGGAATTGAATGTTGTTAACGGCTCATCAACACAGTATAGGTTATTTAGAGCCGCCCCAGAGAGAGGGGAAGGATACATAGGAATCGGGGAACCTGCCCTACTCTTATTATCGAATAGATTCCTATGGTTCTTTAATGGCTCGGAGGATAGACTGATACACGGGACCGCTCGGTTAACGTCCCCATCCGACGGACGAGGCTAAGGGAAAGTGTCTTGCCCAAGAACACACCGACGGAACTGCTATATCTTGGAATGACAGTTTCCGTTTACAGTTTCCGCTTTTGGTCCCCTAGAACTAGTCTGGCTATATTGGGGAATGGAAAATCTACTTGTGGTCCCCTTGAATAAGTCAGGCTATATCTTTGAACGGCAGCTTTATTTGTTAACTCCTAGAACCAGTCAGGCTATATCTCGGAAGGAGGCGTGGCATGGCCACACTGTAATGATCCAGATGTCGTATTTCTTGTTCCCCGTGTCCCTGAGAGGCATGGCATGGCCACACTGTGATGATCCAGATGTTATTTTTCTGGTTCCCCGTGTCCCTGAGGCATTGCATGGCCACACTGATGATCCAGATGTTGTATTTCTGGTTCCCCGTGTCCCTGAGAGGCATGGCATAACCACACTGTGATGATCCAGATGTTGTATTTCTGGTTCCCTGTGTCCTTGAGAGGCATGGCATGGCCACACTGTGATGATCCAGATGTCGTATTTCTGGTTCCCAATGTCCCTGAGAGGCGTGACATGGCCACTAAGTTTCTTTGTTGTGTTCATGGGAAAGACACTCTTGAGCACATTGAAGAATGATAGGAATCTTTTCATTCGTAAGAGTAAGAGTTCCTGGATTCCTATAGATTCTGCCCCTCTCTCTGGGGTGACTCAAAACATGCCGATGATCCATTAATCAACATTCTCTTAAGTTCATTATTCTGGTTAAGTACTTCTTAGTGTTGACATTGTAAGATTACACTTTTTGTGTGCCTTTTTCATGATATGAAGTTTATCTCCTTTCCTTTTGGCCTTTTGCAGTGCCCCAGATAACTTTTGACCTAATAGGGTATTTCACTCATCAGATTAAAAATAATTGAAACTAAAAAAAAATAAGTGAAATTTATACTTCAACAGAAGATGCACTAAATAAGGCATTTTTCAGGGCTTTAACTTCCAACCATGTGAAAGCTTGTTTCCGAGACAAGATAGACTTTTCGGTAACCTAGTTACCATCGTGGAGCTTATTTACCGGGTTTTTCAATTCAACCCGTCAAACTGCATTAGAGACAATGTCCTCGATTATCGTCTGAAAAAGCTCAGAATTGAGCTATTTGGTGCTATGGCAGGTTTTTTCCTTCCACGTGATGACATTTTAGCGGGTGATTTATCCCGAAAACGCTTGAATTTTATTTATGGTTAGTGGTAAAAGTCGGTTGATTATGTGGGAACTGCTGGGACGTTAGGACGATTGTAGCAAGTCTTATATTTAGGCTTCTAATGAATGGAAATTGTCATACCTTTATTATTTATGATTTCCAACTATTTAAGATGATGAAACAGTTTGAATAAATTTAAAAATAGTTATAAATAAAACAAAGCATAACTAATTTTATAGAAATGAAAACTCCAGGATTAAATTTATAAATGCCAAATCGTCTTGAATATAGGTTGTTTTTAATCTAAGTGGTCTAACTGAACGAGAAATTAGAATAAAACCCGATTATTTTATTCTCTTTCGGAAAACCCCCCATAAAAGTCGTCCTCCCATAGCACAACCTCGGCATATGAAAAACGCCACTAACCAAGTGAACTCGGAAAGCGCCCAGACAACTCGGACGACGCAAATAATAGTCTGGTTTAGTAACGCTTTATACTGCTCAGTGGGAGTTTTAACTGGTTGATTTTACCGATAATACACGTGGAGAAAGTCAGTTTGTTTAACCGGATGTTTACATGTAAATAGCTTGCTTATATCCGGTACGCATGTCCAGAAAAATAATTGCGTATTTGGCTATTTTATTTGCGTAAAAAAGCAGATATGCTGCTTTCCTGAGGCACTGCTTTTGTTAAGTTTTCCAAGCGTCCCATTCCACTGCCCCATTTTACCCACGGTTGTTACATCTTGGGAGTTTGCTGTCACGTTGTAATTTTTCTAACAGTAGGAAAGCCACATAACTGCAGAATGCAATCATGTTGGGAAATCAATTTAGTATCATTATTAATTATAATTAATGACATTGTTTTCCTCCATTCCACAATCCATTCTGTTTTCTGTCAACGTCTGCTTTTCCTGTCAGGAAGGCTATTTTGGTTCTCTAGACTGGTTGAGATTATACTGGTGTCCTATCTATATTGGGAGTTCTCTAGACTGGTGTCCTATCTTTTGGGAGTTCTCTAGACTGGTGTCCTGTCTATTGGGTGTTTTCTAGACTGGAGTCCTATCTATACTGGGATTATACTGGTGTCCTATCTATATTTGGAGTTCTCTAGACTAGTGTCCTATCTATACCGGGATTAGACTGGTGTCCTATCTAGAGTGGATTAAAGGGGTTGATGCACTATTTTTAAACACAGTTTATCTTAAAGGGCTCTGAAAAACTTGAAAAAAACTGAAAGAATTATCAAAATGCCATGAAAAATAAAGGTGATATGACCTATTGAAAATTTGCAAAGAACATAAATGGAGGCGGCCATCTTTGAACGATGACGTCATCGCGCCGTTTTACCATATATGGCATATTGATAAAATGTCTTTTAAAGCAAAGAAAATCACTGCAAATGAAAAATAATACTAAAATGTATACATTTTACATATTTATATTTATTTTTAATCAATTTGCAGTGGGTTTCTTTGCTTTTAAATACATTTTGTCAATATGCCATATATGGTAAAACGGCGCGATGACGTCATCGTTCAAAGATGGCCGCCTCCATTTATGTTCTTTACAAATTTACAATAGGTCATATCTCCTTTATTTGTCATGGCATTTTGATAATTCTTTCAGTTTTTTTCAAGTTTTTCAGAGCCCTTTAAAATAAACTGTGTTTGGAAATAGTGCATCAACCCCTTTAAGACTGGTGTCCTATCTGTATTAGAATAAAACAAAACACATCTCTATCTATATTGGGATTAGACTGGTATCCTATCTATATTGGGATAAAACAAAAAAAACATTTTGCTTGATTCTAGATTTGAATTGTATACTGGTTTCTGAAGAAAAAAAATGGAAGTATAAATGTCAGACAGGATATGTACCTTTCACAGAACACAGTCGACCAATCACACATTAAAACAAATAACAGTTACTATGGTAATAAGAAGCATTTAGAACGATCAGTGGCAGAAAGGCCACTGGGGTTTTAAACCAGGTTCTAGGGTGCACCAAACTTTATTCACCCTATTGTCATCCCAGTTAAACGGGACAGTTTAAATAAAGAAATGTATATATGAATATAACAATACAAAAGCCTAGAACACACACAAATAATGAATTTGCTTGTGCAGTCGGTGAACAACATGATAAAAGATATCAATATATTGTTTGCCCTTGTCCAGTATATTATTCAGTAAATAAATGTGTATAAATCAAATGTCAATCAAGAGATAAATTAATTTAAAACAGTTGATCTGATCCATTAAATGGAAAATTCTTGAATTTATCTGCCATAAGAAGTCTTTATAAAAAGGTCAGGTTTTCTTTATGTACCGTATTTTACCTTGTATAGTACGCACCCGTGTATATAACGCACCCCCTTCTCAGAGGTCAAAACTGGGGTTAAAAAAGGTGTTTCCGTGTATAATACGCATCAAAATATTAGTTTTCCTAGATGAACCATTCAACGAAAATAAAAGGTTAAAAAAAAAAAAAAAAAAAAATCACGATCGAGAAAATTAAGAGTACAAAAATAAATATAATACTTCAATCATTAATTGACAATCTTCAGGGGAGTACCTATCTTGTATCATCTCATCAAAGAGCCAATTATAATGCCGCAGATAATTGTCCGTAATCCGATAATTACATCTACTAAAACGCAACAAAGTCGTTGGTTACCGTAATCCATTACACCGATTATACTAACATTGTGTATTCACGGGAACCAGTGCTTATCATAAGTGTAGCACAAGCATAACGCGTGATCAGTTACCTGTACCCCGTGGCTAAATCTGGTAAAGGTCACACGGCGTGTCAAAGTGCATTCTCAGAAATAGTCGCTTCACACGTAACTTCAAAGGATTATAGAAATGGAATAACCCAGTCTACCCCGTGTTTAAAATGTGTCCGGGTGCGATTTTGTTTGACCCAATTATCAATCATCAAATGTGTACCGGTAAGCATGTTTTCACAAGCATTATTGAATAATAGCCATTTTAAAGTATGGTGATTCTGCCTTTCTACGCCGTCTAAAATATATGTCTTTCAAAATAAAGCAAAAACTTCATTAATTTTTTATAAAATATTAAATAAAATCCTATAAATATTAGAATAGAATAGAACTGTAACAATACTCCATGTACCAGTCTAAAGTCTTAACAGCTGGAAGTCACGTGATATTACGTCACGCGATATAAAAAACAAAATGGAAGAACGATTTTTCACACAATTTATTGAAGTTTTACAACAAACATGCAAACATTTATACAAAAACAAGCATCATAATACACTTTATTCATTTATAATTCGAATTAAGTCAATATATTACTTATATGAAGGGAGTAAATTACGAAAAAATTGTGTATTATCGGTATTCACAATATTCTGTCTCGATGTCTGTTCGTCGTCGAGGTTTTTCTTCCCAGGGCCAGACATCGATTTTCTGCAAGAAAAAAAAAGAGTTATTTTTATTGTTTCCTTATATTGTACGCACCCCCCTTTCGGAAACCGTAAAAGTGGTAAAAAGACTGCGTACTATACAAGGTAAAATACGGTATGTGGAAACGCCAGTCAAGGAAAATGGCAGAAATTGAACATTTGTAATAAAGTTAGTATTGGACACCAGAATGCAGCCTTCCGCTCAATGAAACGAATTTTGTCTGAATATTGGTGAAAAGAGCTTTCTTACTCAAGGGAGTTCTGGCCTGACTGCAGATCAGATGGCAAGTCCGGAGACAACAATTGCTCAATGAAAAATATTGTGTCTTTGGGCAGCAGCTCTGAAAAGTTGTGTCTGGTTTATCTGTAGAAATACAAACTCATGTAATTGAATATAAAATCAGTAATTGTTTGCAGCTTGTAATAGATATTATTCGTTATTTGTCTGAAAGGATTTTGTAGGTAGGTACAAACATGGTAGGTCAACTTCCCTATTGAAAACTAACGTTGCCGAACACTAACTTTCATTGATTGCCCTTGCCGAACATTGTAAGAGTACAAGATGTTCGTACATACATCATGTGACTGGTAAAACCCATAAGATGGCGTTTGCGGAGTACGTCTGTTATTACAGTGGTGAGGTCAATCAATTATTGGCGGTCAACCTTCTTTTGCGCAGTAGATGTTAAGTAGATAAAATGACCATCATGAACGCCTCATGTCACTCAATTCTGCAATACACAACATAAAAATTGCTATTTGAAGTATATTAGCTATTTAATATATCTGTATTAAATTGGTATGCACCTAAAAGAAATTAAGGAAAGAGCAGTGCTATAAATATACTATTTTGCCTCGATTTTTTCACCTCTGTAAAAAAATCCTTTAGAGGAACAACTCGCTTGGCGACGATTTGATCTTTGCGTGTTGAAAAAATATTTTGGTTTGCATATTTGCACCCAGTTCTTTTATTTCTGCCTAAATCACTGCTTGTTATTAATGGGTGCTTGAATGAAATGGGTCAGTCTGTTATTCAAATATTGCATGATGTCTGCATGAACCTTGCTGGAACTTGGGTGCAAACATTAAAACGACTCTAAAGGTTGTATTGTATGGCAAGATCACTGGGCCCTGTTTTATGAAACAACTTAACGAAAATTTGTAGAGTTATTCAAAACAAAATACCTTTCACTATTTCCCTTAAAAGCATTTAAAGCAAACCATGAAGGGTGGAAATATTACTGGAATCATATATGTATTAGACAGTTTAAAGGAAATAGTTTTATTTAACTTAAGATATAGCAGTAAATATAATAATTTGAATTATGATCAAAATTGTCAAGTTGTTTCATATAAAACGGGTCCCAGGTATCTATGGGGAATATTACCGAATATTAGACCATCTGGGCTATGTTCCCAGGTATGACTGCATGAACTCGACAACTAGGATTGATCTGAATGTTGTTTAATAGCACATCAACACAGTATAGGTTATATAGAGCCATCCCTCAGCGAGTGGAACCTGCCCTATTCTTACAAATGAATATATTCATATGGTTCTTTAACATGCTCAAAGAATAGACTCTCCAATACACGGGGGCCACCCAATTAACTACGGCATCCGATGGAGGAGGCTAAAGGACCGTTACTTGCCCAAACTGCGAATAACAACAAACTGCATAACAATACAGTTATTTGTGCATAACAATACAGTTATTTGAAAACCAAGATTGTGAAATATTTTGTCATTGGTTGTATAGTACAGGACCACTAAGATTGAAATACTTTTGTCAAGGGTTGTAGAACAATTGATTCTAGTCTACAGGAGTGTAAAGAGAAATATCTGGAAAGATGTGGCTCATCTCTCCAATTCCCAAGGGGACTTGTCTGTTTTTTAAAATTTATTTTGTATGTGGGTATTAAGCGTTATAAAACCCTAATTGCAGACTGTTTCTAGTAAATAGTCCATGCCCCTATGAATTTTTTTGCTTGATTTAAGAATTTGCGATTTATTTTATAAATTATAAAAACACTTGAGGGAATTCTATGTAATGTATTATTTAAGAATAAAGACGTATTGTCTCATATTAATGTATGACAAGGGATTTTCGAGTAATATGTCATCTATTTTCCTAGCCCTGATAAACAACAGCGGTGTCCCCCGTCGATTAAGCTTCCATTGCTATTCGGTACTGAACACGTGCACTTGCAGACGAAAAATGTCGTAAATTACTCAACCTTCAAACCGGCAAATCAATAAAAGATTAACTAAATTGCAACCTTTTTTCACCGACACAATTATGCTGGATTAATAGCAGTAGAAGTAAAACAAACACACTAACACAGTCACTAGTGCAATATCAGTAGGATTACAATGTTACAACACACTTTGAATAAAGAATCCAGGCTAATAAATACTCGTTTGCACGTGTTAACAAAAGTTGTTTTTGGTGCAGAAAAGTGTGCATGTGTCCACAAAAGTTGTTTTTGGTGCGGAAATGTTTGTTCACTGTTTCATAATGCGAAGTGATGAAGAGCCGCTTTGATGGTGTTTTCTGATAAGGCCAAAAATAAATGTGTCTTATAGGTAGCATGTATTCCAGTTTTGATCTCAAATAAAAGAAATGAAATAAAAAAAATATTTTACCTACCTACCTACCCAACCCTTTTTTGCATGGGTCGGGAAGGGGAAACAAACATAATTTTATTTTTGGCCTAATGGACATCAGTATAGAATACAATACATACAGAATACGATACCGTCTGTTGATTAAACGTGCAGTACCATTTCCTGCAGTGTCTGCAACAGTTTGTTGGTCAGAGTTTGGATTATTAGATTATTACAGAATAAGTCAAGTTTTCCCTTCCGTTACAGTTGTCATGTGACCTTATCCTGCTGTAGACAGGAAAATAACTGCTCATTTTCCAAAGGTTGAAAAGGCAATAATCGCAAATAATTGCAGTAATGGTAAAATTGAGCTCAATTTACTATACATGGCAAGATGTACAGTTTCATGATATAAAACCAGTGGGAGACCACTTCCCTGCCTAGAATTCTGAGATTACTAGCTGTCAGCTGCAGCTGCTGAATGGAAAAATTGTCTCTTACATAGTCTAGGATGTCTTTTGTAATATGTCACATGGTCTGTCACATGTTCTCACATATAATTGTGGGAATAGATGGAATTTGTCTTTTTGGTAATTATAGTCTGATGACCAGTTAAAGAAAAATGATGCCAGCATAAACATGTACTTGTACTGTCTGCACTTCTAGTCATATCCTGTAATTAGCATTCTTGGTAATTATTAGCGTTCTGGGTAATTAGCATTCTGGGTAATTAGCATTCTGGGAAACTGATTCAACGTACTTGTACGGCAGGCCTCGAGACAACATCTTCATAAAGATTTTTAATAAGCATCTACCTACATCTTCAGAAACAGTCTTTATTAATTAACAGACTGTGTTCTCTTTTGTTTGGTGTTTGCTGCGGTTTCACTGATTTCACTTAGTGTTTTTTGTGTGTGTGGAAAGACAGTATTTTGCACATTATACAGTTATGCTCAAGAATACTAAAACAATTGATATATTATGGTAGGTAGCTTTAACAAATAAATTTATACAGATAGGTAGCTTTAAAAAATAAATATATACAGAGAGGTAGCTTTAACAAATAAATATTTACTGAACGGTAGCTTTAACAAATAAATATAAACAGATAGTTTTAACAAATAAAATATATACAGAAAGGTAGATTTAACAAATATATATATATATATATTTACAGATAGGTAGCTTTAACAAATAAATATATACAGAAAGATAGCTTTAACAAATAAATATATACTGATATGTAGCTTTAACAAATAAATATAAACAGAAAGGTAGCTTTAACAAATAAATATATGCAGAAAGGTAGCTTTAACAAATATAGATACTTGGCTTTATGAATAAATATATACGGATATTAGCTTTAACAAATAAATATATACAGATATTAGCTTTAACAAATAAATATATACAGATAGTTGGCTTTAACAAATAAATATATACAGAAAGGTAGGTTTAACAAATAAATATAAACAGAAAGGTAGGTTTAACAAATAAATATATACAGTATAGTAGCTTTAACAAATAAATATATACAGTATAGTAGCTTTAACAAATAAATATATACAGTATAGTAGCTTTAACAAATAAATATATACAGATAGATAGCTTTAACAAGTAAATATATACAGAAAGGTAGGTTTAACAAATAAATATATACAGAAAGGTAGCTTTAACAAATAAATATATACAGTATAGTAGCTTTAACAAATAAATATATACAGATAGATAGCTTTAACAAGTAAATATATACAGAAAGGTAGCTTTAACAAATAAATATATACAGAAAGGTAGGTTTAACAAATAAATATATACAGAAAGGTAGGTTTAACAAATAAATATATACAGTATAGTAGCTTTAACAAATAAATATATACAGTATAGTAGCTTTAACAAATAAATATATACAGATAGATAGCTTTAACAAGTAAATATATACAGAAAGATAGCTTTAACAAATAAATATATACAGATAGTTGGCTTTAACGAATAAATATATACAGATATTAGCTTTAACAAATAAATATATACAGTATAGTAGCTTTAACAAATAAATATATACAGTATAGTAGCTTTAACAAATAAATATATACAGTATAGTAGCTTTAACAAATAAATATATACAGTATAGTAGCTTTAAACAAATAAATATATACAGATAGATAGCTTTAACAAGTAAATATATACAGAAAGATAGCTTTAACAAATAAAATATATAGAGATAGAAAGCTTTAACAAATAAATATATAGGGAAAGGTAGCTTTAACAAATAAAATATATAGAGATAGAAAGCTTTAACAAATAAATATATAGGGAAAGGTAGCTTTAACAAATAAACATATACATAAAGGTAGCTTTAAAGATGAATGGCCACCCTTTTTGTAGTATTATCAATTAACAAATTTAAGTCTTAAACATCATATGAACATTTCTTGATAGTCTCGGAGACAAACATATATTGAAAACCCCTACTAAGTTGTATGTAAAGATAAGTATTTGCATGACGTTGATACTACTTTTACCACTGCGTGACGGCACGGGGAAATGAGATAAATCTGAATTGTATAGCTGCACAACTATTGCCAGATAATTGATCAATACATTTACCTGTGGATTAATTTACCTGTTCAAAGTTTTCTACATCATCAAATAAAATCTTATTCTCGCTTTTCACAGAATATGGCAATGTGTGAATTGTAAATATGTATTGTTGTGTATAGATTTCGATTTAATAAACATGTTCATACAAACATGGCCGGAGACCTTTAACAAATAAATATATACAGACAGAAAGCTTTAACAAATAAATATATATATAGAAAAGTAGTTGAATTTTGAGCCATCCTGAAGATGGTAGATAGATCGATATTTTATTTCCTCCCATTTGGAGATCCAATTGAGCCAATAATACATGTTTATACAACAGAATACTGATATCCAGTTAGTGGGACAACTTTGTATAATTTTTTTGCGAAGATTTTCTTTGAATTATTTAATACGAATTGACACACTCGACTGTGGAATGGAGTCCTGGAGTGAGTCTGGAAAGGAATTCCTGGATTAGACTCAAGAAAAATGGAAGGTGAAGGAATGGTAACTGGTAATCATTATGAGTGAAGGATAAAGGCAGTTGGGCCACATTGCTTTACTGGATTAATAAATGGTCTAATTTTAATGCCGGATAACTATTTTAAAACTAGTTTAATGCCTGATAACTATTTTAATGCCTGATAACTATTTTAAAACTAGTTTAATGCCTGATAACTATTTTAATGCCTGATAACTATTTTAAAACTAGTTTAATGCCTGATAACTATTTTAATGCCTGATAACTATTTTAAAACTAGTTTAATGCCTGATAACTATTTTAAAACTAGTTTAATGCCTGATAACTAGTTTAATGCCTGATAACTATTTTAAAACTAGTTTAATGCCTGACAACTATTTTAAAACTAGTTTAATGCCTGATAACTATTTTAAAACTAGTTTAATGCCTGATAACTATTTTAATGCCCGATAACTATCTCAAGATTGTTGTTTGTCCCTAAAAGGAAAATTGTTAGCATGCTACTAGTGTGAAATGCAGTCAGGTTATTCACTTTATAGGTGCTATTCACTTTATAGGTGCAGATTTATGTCACTTGAGGCTGCTGGCCTTAGACCTCTTTTGTTGAGCTACACCCTTAGTTATTATGCCAAATATGTCGGCACGAAAACACATATGTATAAAGAGCATAATCTACAGCATTTGTTCGATAGGAAAAAACGGAAAAATGGTAATTTGGTTTGAAAAACACCTAACTGTGATACATTTAGGTGAATATTATAAAACAATACAGAAAGCTCGCTAAGGTCTTAGTATTCTGTGGTTATTTGATGAATCCCCACTCCCGTATGAATCGTACTTAAGAATTGATCCAAATGTGTACCGTCTGCTATTTGTAGCATTTTGCGGGATTGCCGTACAAGTGAATCCACAACTCTGGTTTTGCGTAAAGTATATACGTCAAAAGTGATAAAAGTAGTTCCAGCAAAGTGGTATCATCACTAGTGATGGTATAGTTTCACTAGTGATGGTATAGTTTTACTAGTGATGGTATAGTTTCACTAGTGATGGTATAGTTTTACTAGTGATGGTATAGTTTCACTAGTGACAAAATCACTTTAGTCTGATAATAAAAAAAAATGTGTTGAAGAGACATGTACATAAGTCACAGTTGGGTATATAATTAAAAGGATCCGCTTATACTGAAAATGTCCTGATATTTTATCTTCAGATATACATCTTACTGACTTTTCAGTTTTCAATTATTTTGTTAAATTTGTGTTTGTTGATTTTAAGGGGCATCGGTAGCTCAGTGATTAAGGCTTTGTGATTTAGAGCTACAGATCCCTGGCCCACTTGGGGTCACGCCCAGGCAGAGGCATGTCTGATGGGAAACTTCATCCATGAACTTATTTCCCTCCGAGGTTGCTGTCCCAATATAGCGTAATATGATGTGCTTAGGGGATAAAACCCTATTTTAATTCCTTTTGTTTTATTTTAAAAATATGCTATTTTAATTTTCTGAAAACACAGTTTTGATATGTAAATATAAAAAACAAATTGTAATATTATCACTTCTATCTACAGGTAGTTGTCGGAAGAGTTACATGAGACTCAAAATCGGGTCAAATTCGTAAAATTCTCGGTGAGGCTCAGGCTCTAAATGGTACATTTTTTTTCTTGCCTTTTTCTTCTTTTTTTCTTTGTCTAGCCTTGCCTTTTTAATACAAGTAAAGTTTAGACTGTTTGCATATGGTAGATTTTAATGTTTTAATTTACTTATTTCTTGTTTTCCATTTTCCCTTTCTTCCACTGATTTTCCTAACTTTGTCCAATATTATATGAAATTTATTCCAGGGTTTGTTGAAATATTTTTTTTTTTTTTGTATTTAATAAAAGTGTAAAGGTTTCTTATGTTTTGTACACTAGTAAACGTATCAGTTTGCCATGGTTTTATATTCTACATATTGTAATTTGAAGTTTAAATTAAGTCTTGTCTTTTTCATGATCATGTGCTGACCGATTATTACAGCTTGTAAGATAGCTGAAAGGGTATACAAATATGGTATATTTGGGAATTGATTTCTTTTATTTCTTTTATTTCATTGTTTTCCACAATTTTGAATCTTTTAATATGTTTTATTGGTTATAGATTATTTTATATTCAGTTCGCCTTTTTTTTCTCTCAAATTTTCTATTTAATTATTTAAAAAAATGCAAAAATGTTTGCTTTAATGACAACCATTTTCTCTACTCCTGTTTAAAAGAATGTTCCTGAAAACTGCTTTTGTTTCACTTTGCAAAATATTCCTTTGTTTCCTCATGTTTGTCTCTTTTTTTCATTGAAATAAATCTTTTATAGAAATTATAAAATTAATACAATTTAAATTCCACATACTCCAACCACCATTGTCAATATGTTTGAGTGTAGTAGCACCTTCTACTAACAAATGTTTGAGTAACTTTTTAATATTTTACATACCATTATATTGTACTTCAGTAATTAAAACCACAAAGTCTGCATTTTAGATATAGATTAGACTGTTTTGCATGATTTGTTTTGTCAAAGTTTGCCTCAGAAATATATATCGAGATAGAAATAGTGGCATTTATTCATTTTGTCCTTCTATATATTTTGTAATACATAAACAATTTGAAATACAAGAAGTAAAGATAGTGGCATGATATGTTACGAAAACAGTCGTGTGGAATTGGTGTATTAATCTCTTGTGTAAAACTTGTGTAAAGCAACTAATTTGTAGACCAAATGAAATAGTGTAATAATAGTGTAAAAGCTACTTTGCCAGTAAACGATTAAATTCAGTGTAAAACGGGCGCAAAACACATGGAGGACTCTGCTAGTGCATTCGAGGAGCCCGCTAATGCCATTGTAGTTTTCAACACATTGAGGGTAGTATTTTGAGGTATGGTTGTCAAACATGACTATAATAAAATCTGGTGGAACAGGCTGAAGAAGTTTTGTATGAATACTCTAGTAAATACTGACACATTGCACTGAATACTATAGTAAATACTGACACATTGCGCATAAATCTGGAAATGCGTTTGTATTAAAGAATTGTGGCACAATATATGTTTGTACTTATGGAAATCCTACAGAAGTAGATGGTCCATTGTGCGTGCATGCGTGTGGGATATACAACGGTATTCACCATTTTGCCATTGCTACTAAATTTATGCTACTTGCAAAGCACATTTGATTGTCATTTAATGTGGCTGGATCCACCCATAGTTTTGCCATTTTGAAACTATAGCTGTGACGTCCTGCTCTGCATCATCTATTTAGTATTTACCATGTCCTATAGGAAACATCCACAGAGAATGACATGCAGTAGTTGCCCATCTAATTCTATACAAGTTTATTGTTGTACTTTCCCAATCCAAGCATGTCGAAGTACATCTCATGTTTTGTTTCTTTCTAGATTTTTTGTATCGGTATAACCATAGATCTGCAAGTTCTAACAAATATAAAACAGTTTATTTTGAACTTCAGCTACATTGTTTTGAGGACAGTAAGTCATCTCTGACAAAGGATCCAAATACCAACCACCTGACTTCAAGTTGCCATGGTCTCTACACAATCGAAATGCTTGGGTTTATGACTATGTATGGAGAAAATAGTTAATTTAATTGAACAATCTCTTCTTCTTATGATTACCCTCCATTGTTTATGGCTTTCATTTAGTGACAACGTTTTGCATTATCTAGTTATAAAGTGCTCTGAGGTATAATTAATCCCTGATATGCGCTTGATTTAAGTTTCACTGCCTTAGTTCAGGGGGAAAAGTGAGCTAATGAAAGAAATTGGCTTACTGAACTGTCAAGTTTTATTGTTTATAACATGGTCGCACAAAACATGTTACAAATAATATTAACCAATAGACAGAATGAACAGGATGAACGACAATATATCGCTACATTGATACAAAATCCAATTTTGATTGATTTTCCATCGGCAACTCTAGCAGCGGTGTAAATGGGGAATGGAACACGATACATTCATACATCCATTATTTATGTGATGAAATATGACAAGTCAGTGGAAATAGGAACCAGATGAGAAATAATAACACCCTATCTCTGGTCCCAGTCCCAGGCGAAGCTGCTGCTGGCATCAACCAACAAATATTGAATTTTTATGTTTTCATAATACACTAACTTTTTTATCAGAGTATTATTTTATAGACTGGGGTACATGGGGAACTGCGTCCTTTTTAGCTCTACTGGCCAAAAGGCTTATGCCATGGTCTTTTGTCCGTCCGTCTGTGGTCCGTCCTTCGTCCGTTAACCTTTTGATGTCAACACTCTGCACCTTCATTTTTCATCCGATCTTTACCAAACTTTACAAGATAATTAATATCAGTGAAAGCTCGGACAAATTCGAAAACCAGCCTGATCGAACCAGAGTTATTGCCCTTGAATTATTGAAAAATGTGTTAACTTTTTGATGTCAACACTAGCACCTTCATTTTTCATCCGATCTTTATCTAACTTTACCAGATTATTAATATCACTGAAAGCTTGGACGAGTTTGAAAACCCAAAAAATTATTTAGAGTTATTGCCCTTGCACTTAGTCAAAATTGCTATATTCAGCATATGCAATCTTGTGGAGCGAACTACTTTTACAGTTTTCAAGATATTGAATTGAAACTGTGTATACGAGGGCCGTTCAAATATTACGTTGACATTTTTAGCTCTACTGATCAGAGATCAGCAGAGCTTATGCCGTGGTGCGGCGTCCGTCGTCCGTCCGTCCGTCTGTCCGTCTGTCCGTCCGTTAACTTTTATTTGTAGCGACTACTCCTCTGAAACTACTGGATGGATATTCATAAAACTTTACAGAAATGTTGCCCATGAAGTCTAGTTGATCCTAGCAAAAATTCATGTTGATGTGAAATCCAAGATGGCCGCCAAAGCTAAAAATAGATTTTTTAAATTCAAGTTTGTAGCGACTACTTCTTGAAAACTATAAGTGATATTGATATGGGACTTTTTCTAAAATGATCAGCATGACATGATGTTGGTCCTTGTCGAAAATCGTTTTGATTTGACGTTAAACATGGCTGCCAGCGGCCATCTTTGTTTACATAGAGTTATATAATGAAAACTTGTAGCGACTACTCCTCTGAAACTACTTGACGGATTTTCATGAAACTTCACAGGAATGTTGCTCTTGATGTCTAATTGATCCTAGCAAAATTTCAGGTCGGCCGGAAATTCAAGATGGCCGCCACTGCTAAAAATAATTTTTCAAAATACAAGTTTGTAGCGACTACTTCTTGAAAACTATAAGTGATATTGATATGGGACTTTTTCTAAAATGATCAGCATGACATGATGTTGGTCCTTATCAAAAATCGTTTTGATTCGACGTTAAACGTGGCTGCCAGCGGCCATCTTTGTTTACATAAGAGTTATATAGTAAAAACTTGTAGCAACTACTCCTCTGAAACTACTTGGCGGATTTTCATGAAACTTTACAGGAATGTTGCTCTTAATGTCTAATTGATCCTAGCAAAATTTAAGATCGGCCAGAACTTCAAGATGGCTGCCACAGTTAAAAATAAATTTTTAAAAAATAAGTTTGTAGCGACTACTTCTTGAAAACTATAAGTGATATTGATATGGGACTTTTTCTAAAATGATCAGCATGACATGATGGTTATCCGAGTCGAACATTATCTTGATTCGACATTCAACATGGCTGCCAGTGGCCATCTTTGTTTACATAGAGTTATATAATGAAAACTTGTAGCGACTACTCCTCTGAAACTACTTGACGGATTTTCATGAAACTTCACAGAAATGTTGCTCTTGATGTCTAATTGATCCTAGCAAAATTTCAGGTCGGCCGGAAATTCAAGATGGCCGCCATGGCTAAAAATAGATTTTCAAAATACAAGTTTGTAGCGACTACTTCTTGAAAACTATAAGTGATATTGATATGGGACTTTTTCTAAAATGATCAGCATGACATGATGGTTATTCAAGTCGAACATTATTTTGATTCGACGTTAAACATGGCTGCCAGTGGCCATGTTTGTTTACATAGAGTTATATAATGAAAACTTGTAGCGACTACTCCTCTGAAACTACTTGACGGATTTTCATAAAACTTCACAGGAATGTTGCTCTTGATGTCTAATTGATCCTAGCAAAATTTCAGGTCGGCCGGAAATTCAAGATGGCCACCACGGCTAAAAATAGATTTTCAAAAAAACAGTTTGTAGCGACTACTTCCTGAAATCAAAATCAATCAGTAGAGCTTCAAGGTCATTGACCTCTTGTTAATAGTTATTACACTTTTATAAATCAAGTAAATTAAATTATATGGCAATAAAGGTTTATATTTTCACTTTCATATCAGTAAATATTATAAAAATTATTATATAAAATGGGTTTTGACCGCCTGCATAAAGAGGCCCCTCTACAGGCGGTCAAAACCTATTTTATACAATTGTTGTGCATCAAGTCCCTAAATAACCATCCCAAATTAGAACTAGGGCCGCTTGTTTAAATTGTTAGCATGGGTCAAGGGTTTAAGTTTCTGTTGTGGGTGTTGTTGTTTTGTGTGTGTTTTTCGCAGTATTTTAAAAGAAGTGCTGATGGAAATTTTATGATGACAACCCTTGACAGCCATTTTAGCCAGTAGAGCGTCCACAGGCCCTCTTGGGCCTCTTGTTTACATTCACTTGAAAAACTAAGACCAGCACTGGCTTAGCCACTGTTTTTAGCTTGACTGATCAGAGATCAGCAGAGCTTATGCCATGGTGCGGCGTCCGTCGTCCGTCCGTCCGTCTGTCCGTAAACTTTTATTTGTAGCGACAACTCCTCTGAAACTACTGGATGGATATTCATGAAACTTTACAGAAATGTTGCCCATAAAGTCTAGTTGATCCTAGCAAAAATTCATGTTGATGTGAAATCCAAGATGGCTGCCAAAGCTAAAAATAGAGTTTTATAATACAAGTTTGTAGCGACTACTTCTTGAAAATTAGTGGCAGGTGCTTCCAAAACGGATTGTCATGAAACTTTACAGGAATGTTGCTCCTCGTGTCTAATTGATCCTAGCAAAATTTCAGATCTGCCAGAAATTCAAGATGGCCGTCACAGCTAAAAATAGATTTTTAAAAAATAAGTTTGTAGCGACTACTTCTTGAAAACTATAAGTGATATTGATATGGGACTTTTTCTAAAATGATCAGCATGACATGATGTTGATCCTTGTCGAAATTTATTTTGACTCGACGTTAAATATGGCTGCCAGTGGCCATCTTTGGTTACATAGAGTTATATAGTAAAAACTTGTAGCGACTACTCCTCTGAAACTACTTGACGGATGTTTATGAAACTTCACAGGAATGTTGCTCTTGATGTCTAGTTGATCCTAGAAAAATTTCAGGTCAGCCGGAAATTCAAGATGGCCGCCACAGCTAAAAATAGATTTTAAATAAATAAGTTTGTAGCGACTACTCCTCCGAAACTATAAGAGATATTGATATGGGACTTTTTCTAAAATGATCAGTATAACATGATGTTGGTCCTTGTCGAAAATCGTTTTGATTTGACGTTAAACATGGCTGCTAGCGGCCATCTTTGTTTACATAGAGTTATATAATGAAAACTTGTAGCGACTACTCCTCTGAAACTACTTGACGGATTTTCATGAAACTTCACAGGAATGTTGCTCTTAATGTCTAATTGATCCTAGCAAAATTTCAGGTCGGCCGGAAATTCAAGATGGCCACCACGGTTAAAAATAGATTTTCAAAAAACAAGTCTGTAGCGACTACTTCCTGAAATCAAAATCAATCAGTAGAGCTTCAAGGTCATTGACCTCTTGTTAGTATTTATTTTATAAATATCTGTGCCCTCCTCCCCTATACTACACCCACATCACTTCTTCCATACTTGAGCCTGTTAGAGAACCATGGAAATCTATTCTAATTAAGAGTTAGGGCATGATTCCTATGTATCATTTTCCTATCTCTGGGGTGGCTCGAACTGAAATACTATTGATGAGCCGTTGAACTTTCTCTACTCGTTGTCTCTTTGACCTACATGAATTGATGTATGAATTTCTGGCCATTCACCATAAGCATGGCTAGATATGGCAGCAAAAATAAGAAATGGTGACATATTTAGATCAGGCTGCTGAAAATATATCTAATAGATGTCTTTGACTTTGAAAAGTGATACACAAAGAGCAATCCCTTAAGTCACTAAGCTCTCAAAGTTCCCGGAAGCATTATTGACATGAAAGGCTACAGATCTCAAAAACTAAGCACAGCAATTGTTAGGTTGTTTCATCTTCAGTATAGTCGTAATGGCTGCCGTAATGGCTGCCGGTTATGTGTTTAAAGGCTCCTTAGCTGCATACTAATAGTCGCCATTTGCTATACGTGCGTACCATATGCCGTCCTCATGGGGTTTCATGGCTGCCTGATTTCCACAGAGTATGACGATCTACCACATGTTTTGCGATATTCACGTCGTCGTACAACATCCATATAATTATGGCATGTGTCCAAGGAACACCTAAAACAAGAGACATACCCAGTTATACCCCTCCAGGTCGGACACACCCAGTGTATTTCCTTCCAATAAACCCCTGAAAATTTATATTCAGGGTACACATTTTAATGGTTGATAAATACTAAATATTGCTGTCTGTCACTATAAATAAAACACAGTAAACAACAACTTTTAATAAAACAATAAATAATCCTGCTATGATATTACAAATGTTTTCAATGCTCTTTGTCGACTTCTTTATGGAACATTTCCTGAAATGCAGCTTTAGAAAAACAAACTAATAAAATATATCTGCCTCAGATGGCATGGCAGTTTTCTAATTTCATAATAGCATGTCCCTTTACCATAAAAAGACAATTGATAATTTCCTGTTAATATTCTGGGAGTTGTTCTCGTTGACCTATGCTATTGTCTAATAACATTGCAAATCCGGAAATAGTTTTGTTAAGGTGTTATTTATTGTTGCAGTAATTTTCCTGACCTTAATTATAAGGTTTAATAGCACATCTAACTACATTTTGTAGTTTATTTCCAAATATCAGTGACCCATTTTGCCTTTGACACAATTTTATCCAAGCTAACAAGTTTTGTATCTGTGACCCAGTTTTGTATTTGTGACCCAGTTTGGTATCTGACCTAGTTTGATATCTATGACCCACCTTTTTTCTTTCAGTTACCAAATAGGTAACCCATTTGTTCTCCCGGTGAATGAGTGTGTTGTGGGGCAGGGAGGGCCATCCCACCACACACTTTACAAAGAAAATTATAACAATATAAAATAGTTAAATCACAACATACACTCATTCAATTACTCTCTTTCTGCGAACCACTTAATTCAACACATGACACAACCTTTGTTGCATGTATTTTTAAGAAAATTTCTTGGAATTGTAAAAATTGACATTCAGCCCCAAGCAGCTTCTTAAGTGATGCTGCCTTCTTGACACATTCTTATTTTGTAAAACATTATCCCATTAAAATGATGGAGTGGCTCTTATTTTCCTGAGATGCAATAATGACAGTTATTTAATATCAAATTTATAAAGTAGCACTCTGCGATATTCTGTGGAAGTAGTCATGTAGGAAAGTGTATATTTCGGAAATAATGTAGCTGGAATGACTTTGTCAAAACTGTCCTAGATATTTTTGCTTTTATAGGTCTAATAAAATATAATTCGACTACTTCAGTTATTTGAACCCTGTGGAAGCTATTTTTAGATTGAATAAAAAAGGATTGGAGTAAATAAGAAACTGTCTACTGACAATGCATTAAAAATTCAGCATACTACCACAGCTAACCATATATAGCCAGCAACAATTTAGCCTTCTAGATAGACTGTCATTTTCTCTAGAGGCAGCATTTCTATCGATTCTGCAAATTCCTTTATTTTATTGTGTCTTAATGAGCATGTCCACTTCTCCGTAACAGATGCCTCACTGACCAATGTCCTTGGTAACTTACTGGACAGATGCCTCACTGACCAATGTCCTTGGTAACTTACTGGACAGATGCCTCACTGACCAATGTCCTTGGTAACGCACTGGACAGATGCCTCACTGACCAATGTCCTTGGTAACTTACTGGACAGATGCCTCACTGACCAATGTCCTTGGTAACTCACTGGACAGATGCCTCACTGACCAATGTCCTTGGTAACTCACTGGACAGATGCCTCACTGACCAATGTCCTTGGTAACTTACTGGACAGATGCCTCACTGACCAATGTCCTTGGTAACTCACTGGACAGATGCCTCACTGACCAATGTCCTTGGTAACACACTGGACAGATGCCTCACTGACCAATGTCCTTGGTAACTCACTGGACAGATGCCTCACTAACCAATGTCCTTGGTAACTCACTGGACAGATGCCTCACTGACCAATGTCCTTGGTAACTCACTGGACAGATGCCTCACTGACCAATGTCTATGGTAACTTACTGGACACATGCCTCACTGACCAATGGCCTTGGTAACTTACTGGACAGATGCTTCACTGACCAATGTCCTTGGTAACATACTGGACAAATCTGGCCTTGGTAACTTACTGGACAGATGCCTCACTGACCAATGTCCTTGGTAACTTACTGGACAGATGCTTCACTGACCAATGTCCTTGGTAACTTACTGGACAGATCTGGCTTGGGTGACTTACTGGACAGATGCCACACTGACCAATGTCCTTGGTAACTTACTGGATAGATGCCACACTGACCAATGTCCTTGGTAACTTACTGGACAGATCTGGCCTTGGTAACTTACTGGACAGATGCCCCACTGACCAATGGCCTTGGTAACTTACTGGACAGATGCCTCACTGACCAATGGCCTTGGTAACTTACTGGACAGATGCCACACTGACCAATGCAATATCCAGCATGCTGCCTTGGTAACTAACTGGTCTGTTTTCCGTATGTTACATTACGTGTGCATTTCAGAAACTTTTATATCTTTATTCTTTGCATTCACCTCAATTTGTATTTTATCAATGAGGCTTTGTAACTTAGAAACATTTAAATGTTTTTTTATGCTCCCGAAGGGCGGCATATAGTAGTCGCACCATAGGAAACCTGTCTTTTATGTAAAAAAAACACCACAGTCCTGTGAACAACAACTTGTGTCCACCATTACAGATACTTTATTTTCTTTACCACATCAATTTCATGATATCTATTAAAGGTTAACAACAGCAACAAAAACAAAGTTTATAATAGCATAATCCTGATATTGACAATTGGTTAAAAAAACACCCTTGCTTGGTATGACCAAAAAGGACCTTGCTTGGTATGACCAAAAAGGCCCTTGCTTGGTATGACTTGCTTATAACCCTCATCTGCTATAATTACGGAAGAAACAGAAAATCCACTTGTTTAGTGCCTATGACAGTATTCACTTCTGGAATGAAATTTGGAGATTACATACATGAAAGAGGCGGGTCGGCCATAATCTTTATCTGTCACTAGCTGCTTGGTGAGTAGCAATTTGCTAAATTATAGATAGTTCCGTTTTAGTGCTAATGAAATGTTTTCCGGCAGATTTCTGAGTGTAAAATAATGATACATGAAAGCATTTAGGTATTTATCTTTTAGTTGGTGACAGAAAATTAATCGTGAAAAATAAGTATAGAGGTTTAAAGCTGAACTGTTTTAACATGTTTATGAAGATGCCTTGGCAGTCGAGTGATACAAGGTGGCAGCTTATAGATCCAATGGTGGCAGCTTATAGATCCAGTGGTGGCAGATTATAGATCCAATGGTGGCAGATTATAGATCCAATGGTGGCAGGTTATAGATCCAATGGTGGCAGATTATAGATCCAAGATGACAGATTATAGATCCAAGATGGCAGATTATAGATCCAATGGTGGCAGATTATAGATCCAAGATGACAGATTATAGATCCAAGATGGCAGGTTATAGATCCAATGGTGGCAGATTATAGATTCTAGATGGCAGGTTATATATCCAAGATGGCAGGTTATAGATCCTAGGTGGCAGATTATAGATTCAAGATGACAGATTATAGATCAAAGATGGCAGATTATAGATCCAATGGTGGCAGATTATAGATCCAAGATGACAGATTATAGATCCAAGATGGCAGATTATAGATCCTAGATGGCAGATTATAGATCCAAGATGGCAGGTTATAGATCAAAGATGGCAGATTATATGTCCAAGATGGCAGATTATAGTTCCTTGATGGCAGATTATAGAGATGGCAGATTATATGTCCAAGATGGCAGATTATAGTTCCTTGATGGCAGATTATAGGTCCTTGGAAGATTATAGGTCCAAGATGGCAGATTATAGATTCAAAATGGCAGATTATAGGTTCAAGATGGCAGGTTATAGATACAAGTTGGGAGATTATAGATCAAAGATTGCGGATTATAGGTCCAAGATGGCAGATTATAGAGCCAAGATGGCAGAATATAGATCCAAGATGCAGATTATAGACTCATAATGGCAGATTATAGATTCGATATGGCAGATTATAGATCTGTGGTGGTAGTTTATAGATCAAAGATGGTAGCTTAGCTGATCCAAGGTTGCAGCCAAACAGATTCAAGATAGCAACCAAGTGATGCAAGATGGCAGCCGCTCCGTTATACCAATATTCGGACGGACAAGCTGGGGCCATAGGCCAGTGGTTAAAACACTGTAAAACAAAGATACCAGCTTGTTATCAGAATGCAAAATAGCACTTGATGCTCCATGCCTGAATTTTTTGGTCACCATTCAGCCAAGTTATTAATTATTCTCAAGCTTCCATCCAATGTGATTGTTGTGACTTTATTCAAATATGCATGTCTTTTTAAATCACTGAACTTCAATAAACTAGAAATAAGCCATTTGTTATATCTAAATATTATTTAAGTGATGAAATGAATAAAATGAATAAATTAAGTGTCAACATTCATGCACAAGTGTGATGAAAAAAACAACTAAACAAAATAAAAGCAATGAAGTTTGCCCTACTTCAGAAATAATATTGGATAATAATGGTATGACAAAAATGCAAACAACTGTATCTGCATTTAAGATCAATCTTGATGAGATTGGTTTTTACTGCCTTTAAATTACAACATTAATGTTTTCTCACACTTTTATTTGACCGTCTACAAGTAAAAAATCATCTGTAACATTTTTAAGCTGAAAGTCGTCCTCCATTTTTGCAATTTCTAAGACTGGTCCCAGTAATCTCTCCAGTGTAGTTTAGATCACCGTTATCAACATTATTGCCTGCGTTTATGTAGATAAATGTCTCTTATGATATCACCATTCATTGTTTTGACTTGAAAGAGATCAATAGTCGACAGTTAGCACGCTTATAAACGGTGAAATGGATATTCGATCAAGCGATGGATTTGGTCATGCAAGCGCTCAAGATGTCTCGGTGATAATACGGGGTTCAAGATTTTACATGGAAATATTTCTGATTTTATTCTGCGAAAGCTGGAATTAGAGAGGAAGAAAGGTAGAGGAAGTGTGAGAGAGACGAAAGAGAGTTTTTTTAAGTCCTACATGTTCTTTTAAATAGCCCTGAATGTTGTTTTACACCATTAAATTAAGGTCATATAGGGCTTGAGTTAAATGGAACAAGGTGTTAATGGAACTGGGTCATACTGGCAGATAGGGGCTTGTGATTGCATCATGGTTATCCGATCTGAATGATGTTGTCCTCTGCTGTGTCAAGCTCTGTTTTAATTTCTCCTATGAAGTTACCAACACACAATATACATAGTTCATTGGAGATGGTCATAAATTATAAAGGATTTCTTTTATCAAAATATTTTATGCGACACCGCGGTGGCTCAGTGGATGAAGCCTTGGGTTTAGAACTACAGACCTCCGCCTCACCTGGGTTCCAGTCCCTGGCAGGGGCATGTCTGAACTTCATCTCATCTCCCTCCGAGGTTGCTGTACCAGTACGAAACATTAAGATGTAAAAAAACATTTCATTCCATTTTTCTTGTATATAAAAGTGGGTCAAACAGAATTTTGGGATACTTTGGACAGTCTTAGATTCTTATTTTATGACATTTTACATGAAGCAGTGTAATTAAATCATTTAATGAAGGGACATTTGAACTAAATCTTTACCTGAAGAAAAGAGAAACAATAAAAACAGGATTCGGGTTGAATATACAAATTCAAATTATTTTATTATTTCAGTTCACACTAGTATATATCACAAAAAGTCAAAATTTGTTTAATCAAATACGGGTATTTATTGTCAAAAGTTGTCACCTGATATCAGGAAGAAGCTTGCTGGAGTTGTTCCCCTTTGATACTTTATTGCGAAATCTGATAATATTGAATTGGGTGTCTGTTTGTTACAAGGTACTCAAAGGTTAACAACAGATCAATCATTCAACAAACTTTACCCATTACCAACTGAAATATTTTCAATATTACTTTGTAATACTTTAACAAGGAGTCAAATGTTATTAATTATGGCAAATGGAAATCAATAGCACATTTAGCTGTAATTGGAGAAAAAAGAAATGTAGAAATGTGTGAAGGAAATTGGTGCCATTAAGGATGTAATTAGTGGCAGGTGCTTCCAAATCGGGGGAAAATATGAAATAATTCGAGAAATTCCAACTATTGACACTGTCTCCATTGACAAACTGGTTTATTTGATTGGTATTGTGAGGATATTTTTTTGCTCTAAGGTTTAACTAGAAAAACATAATTTGAAAAAAAAAGCAATCTCAAATGTCAGTATCAATATTTAAGTTCTGTAAAAACAGTATGGTTGCTATAACGATTTTATTCCTTAAGGCTTTATATTTTGAAATCTTTTTCTCTGGATGTTTGTTGCTGAATAATTAAGTAGAAATTAGATTTTACTGTGGAATAATTCTGTACCTGTGTACATGACAGGTGGTACCAAAGTGCTGAGGGCGGCTGATAGATTTTTGTTCGATGGGCTTCTTCAGGCATCGGGTCTGTCCGTCATCATGTCCGTCCGTTTGTTACATCGGGTCTGTCCGTCATCATGTCAGTCCGGCTGTCATATTCTTGTGAGATAGCTACTCTGCCAAAGCCACTGCCCTACTCTTACTCTCGAATAGATTCCTATGGTTTTACTCTTACTCTCGAATAGATTCCTATGGTTTGCCCTACTCTTACTCTCGAATAGATTCCTATGGTTTGCCCTACTCTTACTCTCGAATAGATTCCTATGGTTTGCCCTACTCTTACTCTCGAATAGATTCCTATGGTTTGCCCTACTCTTACTCTCGAATAGATTCCTATGGTTTGCCCTACTCTTACTTTCGAATAGATTCCTATGGTTTGCCCTACTCTTACTCTCGAATAGATTCCTATGGTTTGCCCTACTCTTACTCTCGAATAGATTCCTATGGTTTGCCCTACTCTTCTTCTCGAATAGATTCCTATGGTTTGCCCTACTCTTACTCTCGAATAGATTCCTATGGTTTGCCCTACTCTTACTCTCGAATAGATTCCTATGGTTTGCCCTACTCTTACTCTGGAATAGATTCCTATGGTTTGCCCTACTCCTACTCTCCAATAGATTCCTATGGTTTGCCCTACTCTTACTCTCCAATAGATTCCTATGGTTCTTTATAATGAGGCAGAATGTCATGAAACTTCACAGAACCATTTATTTTGAGGTTTAAGTTTTACTGAAATTCACCTCTCCAAAATTCCTTTATTAGAATCTGAAAAAAATCATTAAAAAGAAGAACTGCAAGATATTTAAGTGTTAGATGTATCCTACATAGCATGCTTCATTGTGATGCAGATACCCTGGGGCGGCTTATTGTGATGCAGATACCCTGGGGCGGCTTATTGTGATGCAGATACTCTGGGGCGGCTTATTGTGATGCAGATACTCTGGGGCGGCTTATTGTGATGCAGATACCCTGGGTCGGCTTATTGTGATGCAGATACCCTGGGTCGGCTTATTGTGATGCAGATACCCTGGGTTGGCTTATTGTGATGCAGATACCCTGGGTCGGCTTATTGGGATGCAGATACCCTGGGTCGGCTTATTGTGATGCAGATACCCTGGGTCGGCTTATTGTGATGCAGATACCCTGGGTCGGCTTATTGTGATGCAGATACCCTGGGGCGGCTTATTGTGATGCAGATACCCTGGGTCGGCTTATTGTGATGCAGATACCCTGGGTCGGCTTATTGGGATGCAGATACCCTGGGTCGGCTTATTGGGATGCAGATACCCTGGGTCGGCTTATTGGGATGCAGATACCCTGGGTCGGCTTATTGGGATGCAGATACCCTGGGTCGGCTTATTGGGATGCAGATACCCTGGGTCGGCTTATTGGGATGCAGATACCCTGGGTCGGCTTATTTTGAAAAAAATGTCATTTTTGACCTGTTGATGATGTGCCTTGATCTTCATATTTAAAACCCACTTATTTCTGTTTGTATTTCAAAAATTACAATGCAAGAGTGAAGCAGGATTATATTTGATAGGGCGATTTATTTTCTCCGCCACACACCACCATGGCCGTTCCTGCATCAGGAGTCATTGTGTATTCTCGTTTAATGAAAGTATGTTATGTCGATACATTATCATATTAACGTGTCAGAGAAAATGAGTTAAATGCATCTAGCTTGACAATTCCCTTAATTTACACACCATCTCAGAAACGTTTAGTGTTGAATCGAGTGGAAATCAATACATAATGGCTGGGTAATAGAGACCATACAGCAAATATTAATGGCACCTGTCTCGGGTAATGGGCCAAAATAAGAGAACGCCAAAACAACAAATTCTGTTATCCCTGTGCTGCGGCACTTGTTAGGGAGTAGATATACTCCCATGTCCTGCCAACAGTGACTCGTTATTGAGTGGATACACACCCAGTAAGTATCGCATGAATAAGTGTAAAAACACAAGTAGTGAGTAATTACACAAATAGTGAGAGAAAACAGTTATGGACTCAGTAAAGATAGACATGTTTTTTGCCAACACTAAAGTTGATATCTTTGACATAAATAAATAAATTCTGGAGGACTTTTTAGGAAAAAAAAGGATAATGTCAAAGTTTGCATATTTCTGTTCAAATATGATTTACATTTTTTGTGCTCATTCATTCATTATACTCTATAGGTAGGACTGACGTAGTATAACATTAAGTGTGCAGGCGTGATCTGCCTCTATCACAAACAATCAACTTCATATATGGCCTAACATGTGTAGAAAATGATGTAAAACGCCATTCAGACATATAAAACTGAAATATTTCACCGTCCAAATACAAATATTTTCTTCTTCACATTCTTCCCTCCTGTAAGGAGTGTTAGTTACTTCTACATTTCCTTTGTCTTCATTTCCTTTTATGCAAGCTTTTATTAGTTAGGTTGAATGCAGCATGTACGGGATTTAAGGCTTAATTGTGAATATGTCCTTCTACACTGACATGCCTGCTAGATTTATGTGTGTTATTATAGCGGTAAATTTCTTTGATACCTTGATATCTTCGTCTTGAAAGCCGATAGACTGAGAGAGTTATGGAGTGGTGTAGCATGTCGGAGTTATTGGCTCCATGCAGGAATAACAAGTCAATAATTCTGCAATTCTGTGCAAATCCCATGAAATAAACAAGTTAATAATTTATACTTTTTCACCATTGTAATTCATTTTTTGAAACTAATTTCCATGATGTTTCTTTCATAACGAGTGTAGGGAATATTTCCAGACTAGGTCACCCCATGCCATTTTTGAGAGATGGCTGCAAGAATTGCATCGCCTAATTAAATGACTTAACGTCTGCCAGTTCTGTATGTTCCGAAGACGGAAGGTGTTACTGCAGGTCACACGGATAATCTCCGCTAAGATTGTCTCAGTCTGCACTGAATTGTCGCCTAGGTCATTGTCACCACTGACAGTGTTGTCTCAAACAAATGCCTTGTTCAAGGTCTGGCCGTCATACCAGATTTGCATTTCTCTTCTTTTAGGTGAATCTCTGACAACTGGGAGTTCGAATAGGATTGTCTTGCCTTAATAAAATGTAAAAAAAGAAAGAATGGTGTTTTACGACACATCCGACACATAAATAGGTCATATTGTGCGCAAAAACTGATTAAAAACTCCAACAAATTTTAAGTTGTTAAAAATTAATGTAAAAATGTATTGTTAAAACTATTTACAAATAAGGGATGATATGGTAAAAGTATTAACTGTAAGTATATGTAGATCAACAACTTTCAGAGCAATTAAATCATCATAACCAGTTTGGACAAAATGTTCTTGTATGCTTATCATGCCAAGTTGCCTTTTCACCCTCAGCCTTGTATACCTGTGCTGCTTGAGCCAGAGCTCTAGATAGGCTGAGTTTTTGAGTATTTGACTCATACTTTTTTTTATATAAGAAATCTCAGGGGGTTTTTAATTGTGAGTATCATAACTCATAAACTTACTACTTCTGTGTGTGTGTGTGTGTGTGTGTGCATTTCTAAGGATTATAGCCTGTCCACCAAGCAACCGACAGGCGTTCTACCCGACGGTCATAGGTGCAATTGAGTCTGGACTTTTATCTGTGTGTTTGTGTGTGATTTGATATGTCTTCTTGAAGCAGCGAACTCAATGGTTTCTTTATAGTGCTGCCACACTGGAATACCACACCGTAGTAGACATGGTACCCCCAGTCACATTATTCTGACACTGGTCAATCAGTTGTAGCACTACCCATTATTTGCTCATCAGGCAAGGGTTACAAGTGACTACTACCATTTTTAAAGTCTTTGGTATGACGCGGTCAGAATCATATTTGTATGTATTGTCCTGTGGAACAGTTTATTCAATATTTACGTAATGAAAATTGTTCCAAGCATGTTTCTAATATAGATATATATTAAAGTCATACAGTGGTTCTTTTGCTTTTACTTAGATACATGTAACGTCCATTTAATCAGAATAGTTGTTTCTTTTAAAATGTATTAATTCACATCCATTTTGAAGGCATGAACTATTTAAAGAAATTATTTACTCGGATACTCATTCATTTTGAATCTGATGAGTAAATACTCATTGTAGTCCAAAATTATCTACAGCTCTGAAATTGAGCTTAGAAAAACTATATGGGCCATAAAAATACTAATTTGTTGACTATTTCCCAATGCAGGGTTCAGGTAGGTGAATATATATTTTTTTTATTCGAAAGACGTGCCAATTATCCGACTATAAAGGGGTAGGTACATCAGGTGTTTTGGGGAATATTTTAGGTTGATAGGCCTTAAAGGGGGAAGATACATCAGGTGTTTTTGGGAATATTGTAGGTTGACGGGCCTTTCCAGAAGACTCTAAAATTATAGAAACTTTCCATTTCCTGATACAATGTCATATCAGTCATCATATGATGTTGACACCTCACTTCAGTTCTAGAATTTGAATTCACTATAAAGGTTGAATAAAATTGGCATTATATGCTTAATCTTTAACCAAATACATATATATAATGAACTGGTCTTTCTTTGTATTAAGACCATTCCATTTATGTGACAAAGGGGTGTTTTGGGGAAAATGGCTGATCAGCAGCTGGACATTGTAAACCCTGATCAGCCTGCGAGTTACTCTGATCTGGGTTAAAATGGACGCAAAGGCTATTATAGTCGTGCTTAAAGGGTTAATGGTTAAATTGTGTGGTATAATGCAGTAAAGGGTTAATGGTTAAATTGTGTGGTATAATGCAGTAGAGAGCATATCACAATTAAGAATGAATTTAATTGTAAGTAAGGAGTTGTTTTTAGGCCCTTCCCATATGTATTGGCCCTGTTGAATGGAAATTAATAAAATATCATTTGTCAGTTGTATATCTGACCCCTAGACCCCTCGAAAAGCTTGATTTACCCCCTTTAATGTACTTTTGTTCAGTTCAATTAATAGAAATGGAAAAAAAACAGGGACAAAACACACAATTTCTAAATTCTGCTACCAAACTAATCTTCATTCTAATGACGAATAAAAATGAACACACAAGAAGCGTGTGGATGGATAGCCATTCTGTTGCCCAATTGAATTAGACAGTAATCATGGAAACGTTATTTTCAGATCTAAGAATTGACTGTACAAAAAAGAAACTGAGACATCAGTGCACTGCTGATTGGTCCTTCCATCATCTGGGGATCAAGAATTGAAAATGGCTGAGAGCAAATCTCATTTTCATTTCTTTTCAAATTGATTTTAGAGCAAGATAGTTGGTATTAAATTATGACAGTTTAATGGACTCTGTTCATGCCCTTTCGGTATTTATGAGACATTTTGGGATCATCTTAGGTTAGTGGTCAAGCCTTCAAGGTTGGTAGAAACAAAAGCATCAAAATTGTTCGACTTTGTTATATAGCGTGGACAAGAGACATAGTAAAATTTCATATAAATATCTCTCCACCCTTCATAAAACAACACCGGCTTTTTTCTGGAGAAGTGTTAGTTAAGCATTCATTTGGGTATTAATTTAGCTGATGTCAACCCTCCCCTCCTGCCTAAAATTTCACAAAAATAAATATTGTGTCATGTTCGCAATTATATTGATGCTGACATAAAAAGTCATACCCAGCCAACCCTTTCCTTTGTGGAAGAATCTGTAAAACAATAAAAGGAAATGGTGGTTTGATTGATGGTGACAAAAAGACGGAGTGTTTGTTCACTTGTTGGCAGCATACAGCCAGTTTGTGTTAGTGCGCCATAAAATCCAATTCAACTCTTCCTGGAACTAACAGTTCTACACTGTATAATGTGTGATAAATATTGATGTTCTGATCTGAAAAAATCCCAAAAAGTTATCATGGACATGCCTGAGTAATAGTTTTTATTTTTGCTTGCCCTATGGCACTAGGCCTTTTGGTGAGCTTACATGGACATGCCATAAGTAATAACCACTTATATAAGCCTCCATCTGTGATACAGTCCATTATATTAGCCTCCATCTCTGATTCAGGCTTTGAAGTCTTGCCTTGAGAGGCACAGATGTGAAACTGCTATAAATCTTGTATAACATTTTAAATGTAGCCAATAAAGGATTTCATCAATAAAGTCTGCCAGGGGTCACAGAGAAATTAAAGTCATGCTTATTCAATGGAAAAGTAAAAAAAAAGAGATCTGCCAGTTGCACAGTCATCTAGAGAAATTGATGATAATGGGATATAAATTGTGTCTATTATTTGTGGAGTATTTTTCTGTTGTATTTCTGGAAGTTAATTCCCTCCGGAAAATGTTTGTCTACAAAAGGGTTGGATAAAAAAGCTGATGCAGAACGATGCTGTTGTATTTGTTTTCTAAGATGCTGTAATAATGTAGAAAAACTGCAGAATTGTTGTTGTTTCCTTCACTTTAGATGCCCTGCTTTGTTTGGTGGTGAGACTTCATTGTTTATTCAGATAAAAGATTATAGTTTTTTAAAGGCACAAAACTGCCAAATAATGCATATATAATACATAATACATATATTTATACAAATATAATGCATATATAATACATAATACATTATACAAATATAATACGTAATGCATATATAATACATAATACATTATACATATATAATAACAGCATATGATAATACACAATGTTTGTAAACTCGTAAAATATTCTCTGTTTGTCACTTTCTTCCTCACTTTCTTCCTCACCACCAATTTGAGTTAGAGTATGAGGTACAAAGAGAAATTCATTTGATGCATTGTATTTTTTTATCTTGTTGTCATCAGTTTATGTATTTAATAGAATGTTGTGAAATTTGCAGTTTAGTTACTTTAAAATATTTGTGGTTGTATAATAATAGTTCATAGAGGGCTCGGTAGCTCGGTGGATTGTCTAGAGCTGTATAATGATAGTCCATGGAGGCCTCGGTAGCTCGGTGGATGTCTAGAGCTGTATATCTTTACCCTACCAGCGTCTCATCATTCATCTCATCACCCTCGGAGGGCGATGTCCCAATATGATGAAATAAATAAATAAAAATCCGATTTCATTTTAATTCTTAGTTCATATTTTTCTTTATGGTGGAAACTGACTTTTACACTAAAAACCAAATATTAAAAAAAAAAGTAATTTGTGTTTAAATTTTGAAAAAACAACAACAAAAAACATTTATGGTTATTTGAATTTGACATCTAAATAAAAAAAATCTATCAACGCTGCCCATAATAAGATACAATTCATGATTCTGCCATTTAAATCAGATGAAAAGATCAAATATGGTCTAGTCGGATAATTGGCATGCAAAAAGTAATGGTAGAAGAATGGATTAATGTACTTCACATCTATCCATGCGGAAATATGACAATTTATTGTTGTAAAAAAAACCATAAAAATCAATATCTGGTATTTTAAAAGGTTATAAAACTTTGCATTTGATTAGTATTCTATCACACCATCTCTTCAAAACCCATTAAATCAATATCTCATTTAATAAAAGAGAAAAGTTCAAAAACATCCATGTTTGTTTGGATGTTTTATAGTGCATATCTATCCGGCAAGTTCTTGCCCGTTACATAGAATAACAAGAGGAGAAAGCATCTCCGACAAGGTACCCACGATACAACGGTTCAAAAAATTGGCTTTCAAGAATTGTCGAGGATGAATCGTGGATAGTAGTGAAACTATGAGGTTACCAACTGTTACAGAGATACAGCATTGATGATATTGACTATTGATGAAAGTGTAGCATCACTCCTCGATAAAACGTTTATCAAGACCAGCACTCAGTGACAATAGGACCTACGTTTTCGTTAATAGCACGAGTACAGATATTCAGAAGTAGAGCAGTATTGGGACTGGTCACCTTTAATTGGCTTTTTGTTGGATCATACAATTCAGTTGTAACGGAGCAAGTGGACTTTGTCATCATTTTTACAAAGGAGTTTGTTGTTACTCTGTGTGTGTCCTGTTACATATGCTATTGGAGAGAGTTTTAGGACTAAAATAATTGGACGAAGTTGGTTTCATATTCCGAAGGAATAGAGTGGTTGGATTAAATAGAATTAGGATAAATATAGCTGAAAATATAATGAGTCAATATTGAATATTAATCACTTGGGTTGGATGCTAGTTATTCACGCGTCGGTAACTCTGTGTCTTTGAAAAGCGTGTGTGCAGATTGCTCCATGTCAACAGGTGGCTTGTACCCTGCACCTGCCGCTGCCGACAGGTATTCGTCGGGGTTTTTAAATCCCGTCGGCACAGACGCGGTAGTGAATGGGAATTCTTACGTGTGTCTCGTTCCATTTTTTAACAGACTTGTGCAGAATTCTGCACTGGTTCAGGGTACGACATTAATGCAGAGTAACGGACTGGTTCAGAATTCTGGTTTTACTGTCAATGGAAATTTTACCCCCATGTTGATGGAAACCGCAACACAGACACCTCCAGTGGTAAGATTTCAAGTTGTTTTCTTTTTACACAAATAATCATTTTCAGCAATATAAAGATGTTTACTGTCTATATCTATACTTGAACATGAAGAGATATCTATACTTAAACATGACGAGGCAATGCCTAATGACGCAAATTATGTTGATGAAGATACAAATAAAGTTAAAGTTTTGTGAAATGGGAATCTGTGTAAGCTTGATTGAACAGTAATATCAGAGATGAGGTGGGTGTTTTTGTTTGTTTTTGGGTTGAGTATTATGTCATTCATGATTAGGTGGCATTAATCTTGGGGTGGGGTATTGTGTCATTCATAGTTTTGCAGGTGTATGTTTGGGTGGGTGTATTCTGTCATTCATGCTTACGTCCGTTGTATGTTGGTATGTTGTCTTGTCACGATTTCCCTGAAACATCAATTGTACTCCATTTAATAATACAATTTAATTTGGGAATGGTACCTACTTCATCATGTTTACTGAGATCGTACCCTGTAATTCACAAATTACTTAACACAATGCAGTCTTCACAAACTCTTAGTGATGGTAATTTCTGAAAAAAACAACAAGAAAAGAAAAGAAAAAACGGTTTGATATAAAAAAAATAATAAGAACAAAAAATGAGAAGAAAAAAATTCGGTATAAGCTTCATTTATTTTCATCAATTACAAATCAAGATATACACCTTATAAAAATACACCTTATAAAAATCACTATAGATGGTGCCTAAGACCGCATTAGAATGGTCTTGATGGAGTAGTAAAGTTTAGATGGAAATTTAGCAAATATCTAATGCCCTCTGTCTAGAAATTACTGCGTTTTGTCGAGAATTCAAGCATATTTGGATATTATCACCGACAGAAACTAATGTTGATTAATTGCAGATTCTAGAAATAATTGCTTCTAATGATCTAGCTAAATAATGAATGATAAAAAAACAAGTTGCAAGGAGTTACTTGATTGTTCATAAATTGTACCAATTAAGGTTGTTTTTACATGTAATGACATAATTATATATAGCCAATGATTAAAGTCACAGCATATCAAGCAAAATTGAGAGGCAAAACATGTTTATTTCAAGGCCGACCATAAAAAATTGTTGGTTTGCTGTTTCCCTACCTACCCTCGAAAAAGGTCCCTGCCCAAAACTTTTTATACAACTTTTGTTACAACTATAACAATTTTGTTTTGTTGCTATCTTCAGTAATTCCTTAAGGTGGTTACTGTCCTTGGCAAAGAAAAAAAATCACCTTCCTACCTACCCGTTATAAAATCGTGGGTGGGGAAACAGCAAATTAATGTTTTTTTAAGAAGATGATACGGACTCGTGTGGAAAGGTAAAACATTTGCGCCAAATTTTGGCTTGACCCCACCTGTGTTCTTGAAACAACATATTTACACCATATTAATATGGTATTCCATATGGTAGCAAGAGAACACATGTTGACATGTGTTACTTTCTATGAGACAAAACGGTGTAATAAATTTATGTACACCAGTTTCAGTGGTAAGATATTAAAAGGAATAAACAGAATAAATGAATGAATGGTGTTTTACGGCACGTCGACACATAAATGGGTCATATTGCGTGCAAAATAAACAGGCATAGCTTACAAAGTACTATATGTCCCTATTAAGACTGAAATCTCCTTACCAGAAATGAAGACAAATTGCCCTAAAATATTTTACATTTTATTTAAAGGGTCACACGGCAATCTTGAACTTTTTATCGAGCGTTACAATTAGCACCTATGTCATTTTGACTTTACTTGACATACTTGCATATAATTAAACATTTGATTTTTTTTTCTTTGATATCTGGTTGTTCACTGGAAGCCAATATCAGGGAGTCTTATGACAGTAGATCACTACTTGTACAAAGCTAGTCATTAAATATGCATATGTACACTAGTTTGTACCAGGCAGCATATTGGTGCTGTAATCTGATCAAGCTACATCAATAAACCAGCAATTCCAGGGCTATCGGTGTAACTGGGAACAACTCAGACGATTCCACCAGGGGTATCGGTATAGCTAGGAACAACAATTCAGTGGGTAGGACAGCACCAACAGTTCCAGGAGGTATTGGTATTCCAATGGTATTGTGAGAGCCTTGAACAACTTTAGGGTATCGTCATAGCTAGGAACAACTTAGACTATTCCAGGGGTATCGTTGTAGCTAGGAACAACTTACACAATTCCAGGAACAGGAACAACTTTCAGACTATTCCAGAGGTATCATAGCTGGGAACAACTTCAGACTATTCCAGGGGAATCATAGCTAGGAACAACTTCAGACTATTCCAGGGGTATCATAGCTGGGAACCACTTCAGACTATTTCAGGGTTATCATAGCTGGGAACCACTTCAGACTATTCCAGGGGTATCATAGCTGGGAACCACTTCAGACTATTCCAGGGGTATCATAGCTGGGAACCACTTCAGACTATTCCAGGGGTATCATAGCTGGGAACCACTTCAGAAAATTTCAGGGGTATCATAGCTAGGAGAAATAGTCAATACAAGGGGTATCCTTGCAGCTCGGAACAATTTCTGGCATTCCAGAGTTATCATTGTAGCTAGGATAACTTGAACAATTGCAGTGATATCATAGCTAGGAACAACTTCAAGATTCAGTAAAGAGCACCCTTTTCTAAGAAGATTTTTTGTGGGTTGAATTTCTTGCACTGTCATGAGAAAAAGATGGCTCTGAAGTTATTGTTTCAGAGAATAGAATCTGTTTTTTGGTCACATGTTCTGCTGTTATCATGAAAAGACTCATTCATGATTTGTTCTATGATTTGTTCTCCATGTACTTTATGGCTGTGACAACCTGTTACCTGCCTCAGTTACCTGGGATACCTGCCTCAGTTACCTGGGATACCAGGCTGTCGCCTGTCACAGCTCCAGCTGTTCCTGACCCTCTCATCAGTCACATGTTGACTCATTACATGTAGTGCAGTTTGATGGCCTAGTAATGGCTTTGTCTTTGTTAGATAGATTTATATTATGTTTTTATTGAAGCCTCATTACATTTTTACTGTTATTTAATACTGTTAAATAATGACTTTATGTTTTTCAACAGTAAAGAGCTGATAGAATACATGAACACAGGTCCTTGTTTATGCTGGTGACAGTGTTGTTTTACTTGATAATGGCATTGTTTCATTCCAAAACAAATCTACAATTCTATAAAAGTTTCATAGAAAAAATTGTTTTCTAAACTGAATTTTCTTCTTGATCAGGTCTCCTTCGATGTTGCTGTCCCCATATAGCCAAATATGATGTGGGGTGTAAAACCCATTTCAACTCATTTCTTCTCCATCTAGTTCACTGCGTTCTCCTGGTCACAAGGTATATTCAAGGCCATCCTTAAAAAATATATATATTTGCTGTTTCCTGACTCGGGATTTCATAAATGGGTTGGTAGGTAGGTGTTCCTTAAGAAATTAAAGAAAAGATACGGAAGATAGCAACAACAACAAAATAATGCTAAAGAATTGCTATAAAAGGTTTTGAGCAGAGTCCTTTTTCATGGGTAGGTAGGGAAACAGCAAACCAACAATCTCTTTATGGTCGACCCAAAGAAGATTTAAAAATCACATTCTGCTGAAAGAATATAAAACCGGTATAGTTATCTTGATTATGGAGCAGAATTTTATAATCTTAAGAGTTGGGTTTTCTAAAAATTCAGTGTGAAAATAAACTATATGATGCATTTATCAAACACTGCAATTATCAGATGTTTCCACTGGGAGCTTGACTTGTAAGTGAGAGTGTTGATTCTGGGGGAGGTAGACAGGACTGGTTCTACCCAGGAAAATGTGAGTGATCTGCCTCCACTCCACTACTAAATAATCCAACTGTCATTATATAGCACATAAAATAGCATTCAACCATTATCAAATGCTCGTTCTCACCTAATAAAGCACTCTGCAGAGCAAATGGAAGGGAAGAAACAGTAGCTTATGTTTGAGGATGTACTTCTGTGTCCTAATAAAGGAATTTAATTAAATGAAGTTTCTCTACGTATGGCAACAGTACTGCACTTGTCATGGTGCAAATTATGTGAGAAGTATAGTGGCGATTCTTACGGATGGCGGGAGGTCTACTGTATTGGTTCTACCAGGAAAAATGGGGTGGTCTGCCTCTAAAAACAAACAAATCGACTCATATATGGCTTAAAATGTGCCCAAAACGTTGTAAAACACCATTCATACAAACAAACAAATCGTGTGTCTCTATAATTGCTATGCCACATGTGTGTATGAGTCCAGGCATGACAGTATTGAGTTTTAACTTGGTGTTAAATCCAATCCTTTGTTTTCAAATCAGTAGGGAATCACTTAAAAGCAGTAAAATATGGTTCTATCTCCTCAGCATGGTTTGATTTGATTTGCATGTAATGTGTTTCCAAGTTCAGAAAATGAGCAATTGCCATTTCAAGCTGTTTAGTTAAACGTTTTTTATTTTGGTAATGAATAATAAATAACAGACTGATCGTCTTTTCTTGCTGGCAGAGCTTCCCTGCAAAGTAGCAAATATTTATTGTCTGTTTAAAGTCATTATGAGCGAGCTGATACTTAGCACCTTAGAATTGGTATGGCAGAAACATGCACGGAGAAATCGCGCGATGATGAAATATCAATATTTAGTCTCGGCACTCTTCGTGACTGCATCCATCAGCGGCTTCTGGGATGATAGCGGTGCCGAACTGTTCAGTAACAGATACATCAGTGGTGGATTGGGTGTAAAGATGATTTATCTCCTTTTGTATTAAGAATTTAGGTAAACCTAACTGAGGGTCAAGAGGGGAAACGGTGATGAACAATACTATGAACAGACGTACATTAAAATGTTCTCGACTTTGGTAGACAATTTCCTCGGGCCTTTTCTTTTTAAAGCTCAGTTGGTGATCAAATATGTTTATTTTAGCCTATGACAATACAATTAAAATGATTGTACTAGTCTAGCCCAGTACAACCTTAATAGGTTGAGCAGTCTGGTTCAAAATCCTAAAATGTCTTCGAATAGAAACACCAAGATTGCTCACAGGTGTTGTTGCCATAGCAATGACACAACTTTTTGGTATAGTAAAACTTTCAGAAAATGTTAAAGAAATGAAATAGCAGGACAGATCCAGGGACCATAATCTCTAAAAGAGTTTTGGGAAATTAGTATTGAGTTGATGCCTAAAACACGTGCAGGCCTAAAACACGTGCATGCCAGTAAAATAATGACATGTACACACAGTCCACGGTGACAGAATGAAGAGCGAAGTCAGTTTTTGTCCACTCAATTTAGTGAGCTCGTCATAAACGTTCATAACGGTGTGTGTGAGCGCGGCATATTCCCAAATTTTAACTCTTGCGCTCAGCTGAGTTTCTAAATCATTGCTTACGTTACAGTCTCCAAGTTGTATATAACAAAGGCATCTTGAAGCGCATCCATGGTCGAGAAGTGAACGATGTTGCATTCTAAACCTTCTCGCCTCGCACTGCGACTGCTTCGAATCCGACTGGGAGCAACTACTGAGAAAGTGTCGATTCTTACAGATTGCTGGAGGTATACATTACTGGTTCTACCCAGGAAAAATGGGGTGGTCTGCCCCACCACAAAAAAGCAAGCTTAAAGAAGAAAACTGAGAAGAAAGTGTTGTTGTTTTGTATGATGACCCAGAAGACCTAAATATGTAACACACTATAAACAAACACACACAGCTGTTGCTCCAGCAAACAGTGACAGAATCTAGATAAGCTGACATAGCCTGAAACCAAATACAACTAGCATGAAATGTAATTGGTGTTGGTGTCCGAGACAACTGCACAGCTGTTACCAAGCCTTCCCAGGCATCATTTGTGACTGTAATTCAATAATGCTGCACTGCTCCTGGAGGCAAATAGTGGAGATGAAATTGGAAATAATGTCATCCTGGGGGCTCCATATCGCTCTGTGGAGCTGTAAATAATTCATGTCTTCTTGTTCTGTCATCGCAAATTTATACAATATTTCAATTCCTCAGTCACAGATAGTCATCCATTTGTATTGAGATATTTGAAGATGATCCTGCAATTTTGGTTTGGTTTTGGTTTGTATGCTGTTTTACATCATTTTCAACACATGTCGGGTTATATATGACAGTCAATTTTTTTGTGGTGGAGGCAGACCACCCACTTTTCCTGGGTAGAACCAGTATTGTACATCTCCAGCCATCTGTAAGAAACGACACTTCCTCACAAGTGGGATTGATCCAGCAATTTATACTGCATATTATTTCATTAGTCAATGAGCTTAAGAACCTATTTCGAGCCTATTGTGTTAGTGGGGGAGAGATTTTTTAGTGCAATTTCCTGTTATTTTTTGGCTGTAACTGTATTCTGGACATGTTGTTGATATTTGAAAAGGGAGCTCATCATGTTTTTGACAGTTTTTGATATAAATTTCAGAAGTGAAAGTAGACAGGGTACGAAATTGCAAGGGGTAAAAATAGCTTTGACCTTTGACCCGGTGTTAGTATACAACTGAAGAAATGTTTCTTTGAAGGTATTAAACCCCCTATTTCCTTGTTGATGTTTAATAGCGCTTGTACGATATCCCTCTTCTGCAACGTCACAGACTATGCGGTCATATGCTAAAAATAGTACAGTCTATCACGTGATCGATATTTCGGACAAACAGAGAACAATGGCAGCTAGCGATGCGTTTATATAGTTGTCACTCTCGAAGAAAAAGATATACCTGGGGCTAAATTTATGTACGAATAGGTTGAAAAACATTCGAATACACAGTTATTGAGATGGCTAGAATGCCGAGGACTTCCTAAAACAGGCGACAGATCTAAGATGCTGAAAAGGTGAGGAAAACAAGTCTGTTGTAAACAACTTTCTTCGGCACTTGACAACAGTCATAATGCTTTTTAAATCGATTGATATGGTGTTTATACGAACCAAGATTATAAATTGTGATTATAAATGATGTAAACCAATCTTACGATTATGACAATATATACCCGCCTCCAATAATGTTAAAGCACGAAACGAGTTAACGACGAATGTAACAATAAATGTTACCCCACCCACCCATGTAAACATATGTAAACGGGGAAAACGTAATGCTGGTTTTAAATTGACGTATACTTTCGGCTTGGGTAACCATTTCCACCAACAAAAATGAAGAGAACATATGCAGGTATCCCTTTTCACGTTGCCTAACGTGACATATTTCCGGCCACATCTTTCTACCCACCGGAGACACTTTTCTCGTTCTTGTCTGGCTTTGGAAAAACATTCCCGAACCCAATGAAATAGATTTCTCGCATATCCCCCGTTCTTGAATCACTTTTGCACTCTCCCCAGCAGAATGTTTTGTTGTGACCATGTTGAGTATATATATTAAGCACAATTAAGTATATGAAAACTGTAAAGTAGATCAATCCATCGTTCGTTATGCTACGACTTCTGCGATTGTTTGTCCGAATTTCAAGATGGCGGCATTCGTGGGCGGAGTTAAGCATTACAAGACTTTCTAAAAATAGATTCAGACTGGAATATGTACAAGCGCTATAGCAGATATGTTTATTTGCATGATAAAGTAAGTTTCCCAGAATTCTAACCAGGTTTGAGTTTTTAACAGGTTGTCAACATTCTAACTTTACTATGGAAGGGCAATGGAGGCTCATTTACGCTATTATAATCTATATCTTGTATCAGATGATGAGGTCTTCCCAATACAGCTTTTGCATAAAGCCAACATATTAAGACACAAAAGCAGGTTTTTCATTAGTTGTAGTTTGGTCTATTTTTGTTCTTAAAACAAAGAATTATCAAAAGGTTTTGTATTTAGGACAGCTAACTTGTCATTTGTTACATTTTTCTCCATGAGAGTAAAGTTCAAAGTATTATATACTGTTAAAGACACATTTCCCAACTGAATGTAGTGGTTGAAAAATCATGGATAGCATGCTTTTTAACTGCTTACTTCTCGCTGACTGATTACCACAGAGACATTATATTGAGGCCCCATCATTTTTTTTCTTTTCATTTACTAGTTTTTGATATAAAATATATTGTAACTAAAAACACTAGATTGTTTATTATGGGGGAGCATATAGTCGCCGCTTATTCTGTCCGCCCGTGTGTGCGTCCGTGCGTGACACTTTTTGTCCGGAGCATAACTCACAAAGTATGCTTGATTAAAGTTTGTGTGAATGATTAGGACAATGAGATGGAGTGCAGTTCATAGGAACCATAACTCTAGCTTCACTGCTTTTTTAATGAGTTTCTTGCATTTGAGATTTACTAAAACATGGCAGAGAAGTAACTGATAATAGAGTATATTGTGCTAAAAATACAAAAACTATTAATTGTTAACACGGATATTTTAAGAAAATCCATCTATACATAGTTGTTTTAACATATATACAAGAGCACATAAAATGCAAAACGGTTATAATTTTTACTACATTATTTTACACTCACTATGGGACGGGCTTCATCCTTTGACAAAAAACTAATAATCTCAATTTCCTTGTGCAAATGTATTTCTAACAGCGATTTACAGTTACCTATAGAAATTCTCTCTCTCTCCCCCCCCCCCCCCCCCCCCCCCCCCCCCCCCCCCCCCCCCCAATACAATAGGCTCAAAATGTGTCTTTAAGCCCTTGACACTGTTCAATATAACAATGCTATTCAAAGAAACAACATTACTCTGGCCGCAATTTATATACCTGAGCTGTCCATGCTGTTTCAATGATCATTTAGTGTTGGGGAAATAGGTCCTTAAGTCTACAAGGGTAGTTGCCCATTTTGTTTTAAAAGTAGACTGGTATACTACTAGTGTCAACTCTCTGATATTGGGAGAGTGAATAACTAGTCAGCCATTTGTTTTTTAATAGCAGACTGGTTATACCATTTTTGTCATAGGAAGTGTGACGCATTGTTTACCCACTATTATCTCATTCCAATGAATCCGAAAGCTCTTCTCTAAATTTATGCAAACAATCTTCGAGAACCTCATTTGATTGGCCTGTTACTAAAACAAGGATGTTATTGACGCCTGTATATTCCAGATCTACGGTTAATGATGATCAACGATTAGAAACACATTGGAGACTTATTTCTTTCCATATATAATTAGGCGCCTGGCTTTAAGGTTATGATATCAAAATACACTAATTTCTGTGGGATGTCATAACATAATGCTGCAGATTATTGGCGTCTAGACAATCTAGGCAATAACACCCTCATCTACACCTGATCTAGGTGATTCAATGCCTCATTATAGGAATAAACTTTATGTAGACTAGGTAAAAGGAAATTGGAAAAAAATCACTATAGCAAGTGTTTTTAGGCTTCATTTAAAATAGAGTGGTAAAAGAGATACACGACGACCATTCATATTTTTTATCTAACATTATTTTAAAAGAAAAATTCTTTCCATTCTGTTATTGTGACCCAACAGAGGTTTTGTAAGATTTTTAATTCAAAATAATTTCTGCAAAGAGACACAACTCTAGCCAAATTTAAAGTATGACAGTTGTACATGATTAATTTTATTTTACCACAAACAGTCTATTAAATCATTTTAGAATTATTTCATTATTAGAATTTTATGTTTCTGGGTTTCAGGAAGCTCATTATACCCGCTCAATGTCAAGTAAAACCTCAGTGTGTTCTGAAAATGTAATGAGTTTTATATTAACTGGTTTCATTGGTCCAATTTTTATCACTGAACCAATCAGAATGCTTCATTTATATTTTCATTTGGTTGTTTCTATCATGACATAATTTTCTGGAATTATGACATCACATCCTGGTATCATGCCATTATAATGCAACTCAGTGTGTTCTGAAAACAAACTGACTGAGCATTTCAATTGCTGTGAGAAACAGATATCAATTGCTGTGAGAAACAGATTAAGACTGTATCTCTCAATATATAACAATGAGTAATGAGTTTCTTGAAACCCAAGAATCATAAAATTCTAAAAATAGAATAATTTTTTAATGATTTAATAGACTGTTCACAATGTATGGCTTATTATAGCCTCTTATTATCCCGCGCCTTTTCGAAAGCAGGGCATATAAAAATGGCGCTGTCCATCTGTGCGGCCTTCCAGATGTCTCTGTGTGTTGCAAATCTTGGGGTGCAAGATCACGAGTAAGTAATGATGTATAGGAAACGGGGGCAGATAAATTGGATACAAAGTACAGGAGTTATTGCCCTTTATAAGTTTAAGTTGGTTCTTAATATTGTTAAATTGTGTGCCGCTCTACTCTGTACTATATAAAACTGTGAGGTAATCTGACCAAACTACATGTGCATTACACCATGTTATCATGTGTAGGTAGCCAGGGCAGATACAGTCGATAAAACGTAATTAGAGTAATTCCATGTATTTTGTTCATTCGCAACACAATTTCAACCATTAATCTGTATCTGAAAAAAAATGCATAAAGGCGGAGAATGTAAATTTTGTGAATTTGTTAATTGTAATTACTTCAGGAGAAAACACTTGTACGCACTTATAACAGGTTTTCTCAGAACTTGCAGGACAGCATTAGTAATAGAAAAAAAGAGCAAAATATTTCAAAGAAATGGTATTTCAGAATAGGAGGGTCTATTCTAAGTATCATCAGCAGCATTAGTATCATAAACATCTTTATCATAAATATCAACATCATCATCATCATCAGCAGAAGCAGTATCATCAGCAGCATCAGTATCATAAATATAACATCATTATCATCATCATCATTATAATCAGCATTATCAGGCCTTTTTCGGGTATTTTGGGGAAAAGGGCCACTGCAATATTGGGAAATTTTCGTCGGAGAAATTGAAAAATTGGGAAATATTTTTATTGACAAAATATATGATTTGGGAATTTTCAGAACAAAATATTGCTGCAAAATCAAAAATACAAGTCATTTTGAATTTCTTATCAACACAACTTTAATTCACAGTATAGCCCAGAAAAAGGCCTGATTATTTGCTATAAGTTTTGAGTCATCACCGTTGCCACCATCTCGCTATCATGAGTTTGTCCAATTGTTTTTCATTCCTTCAGGATAGCTGAAAATGATACGAAACGTACATACTTTTGTATATAATTGGTCATTAGAAAAACAGTTACTTTAATTTAATTAATAGGGGCTTCGGTGACCGGGATGGTATAATTGCTGCAGTTGAAACCTAGCAGCGGGTTTGTATCCCACTGGGAGCTCAGCTTGTGAGAAAGAGTTGATTCTTACGAATGGCAGGAGGTATGCAGTTCTACCCAGGAAAAATGGATGGTCTGCCTCCACCAATAAAATAAAATTGACCATCACACCATTCAACCAACCAACATTTATTTATAAATACCATTTTATAGTATGATGCTCAGGAATAATTTTGTTTTTACAATCTGTCTCGTCTTCAAATACCCCTGACAGTACTGTTCATTCAATTCAGCGATTTGTGTTACAGTATTTACATGAAGTTTTGTTGCGCA